>JBBPBX010017317.1:0-29546 GCA_038048925.1 Garcialebias charrua
TATATATATATTATATATATATTATATATATATATATATATATATATATATATATATATATATATATATATATATATATATATATATATATATATATATATATCCATCCATCCATCCATTTTCTTCCGCTTATCCGGGGTCGGGTCGCGGGGGTAGCAGCCTAAGTAGGGAGGCCCAGACTTCCCTCTCCCCAGCCACTTGGAGCAGCTCCTCTGGGGGAATCCCAAGGCGTTCCCAGGCCAGCCGAGAAACATAGTCCCTCCAGCGTATCCTGGGTCTTCCTCTGGGTCTCCTCCCGGTGGGACATGCCCGGAACACCTCACCAGGGAGGCGTCCAGGAGGCATCCTAACCAGATGCCCGAGCCACCTCAACTGGCTCCTCTCGATGTGGAGAAGCAGCGGCTCTACTCCGAGTCCCTCCCGGATGACTGAGCTTCTCACCCTATCTCTAAGGGAGAGTCCAGCCACCCTGCGGAGAAAACTCATTTCAGCCGCTTGTATCCGAGATCTTGTTCTTTCGGTCATAACCCAAAGCTCATGACCATAGATGAGGGTGGGAACGTAGATCGATCGGTAAATTGAGAGCTTTGCCTTTTGACTCAGCTCTCTCTTCACCACGACAGACCGGTACAGCGCCCGCTTCACTGCGGACGCTGCACCTATCCGCCTATCGATCTCACGCTCCAGTTTTCCCTCATTCGTGAACAAGATCCCGAGATACTTAAACTCCTCCACTTGGGTAAGGACCTCCTCCCCGACCCGGAGAGGGCACGCTACCCTTTTCCGGCTCAAGACCATGGCCTCGGATTTGGAGGAACTGATCCTCATCCCGGCCGCATCACATTCAGCTGCAAACCGCTCCAGCGAAAGCTGTAGATCACGAGCTGATGAAGCCAATAGGACCACATCATCTGCAAAAAACAGAGAAGCGATTCTAAGGCCACCAAAACGGATCCTCTCAACACCTTGGCTGCGCCTAGAAATTCTGTCCATAAAAGTTATAAACAGAATCGGTGACAAAGGGCAACCTTGGCGGAGTCCAACTCTCACTGGAAACGAGCCTGACTTACTGCCGGCAATGCGGACCAAGCTCTGACACCGGTCGTACAGGGACCTAACAGCCCATATCAAAGGGCCTGGTACCCCATACTCCCGGAGTACCCCCCACAGAACCCCCCGAGGGACGCGGTCGAATGCCTTTTCCAAGTCCACAAAGCACATGTAAACTGGTTGGGCAAACTCCCATGCACCCTCCAGGACCCTGCTGAGGGTGTAGAGCTGGTCCAGTGTTCCACGACCAGCACGAAAACCACACTGCTCCTCCTGAATCCGAGGTTCGACTATCCGACGGACCCTCCTCTCCAGAACCCCTGAATAGACCTTACCAGGGAGGCTTAAGAGTGTGATCCCTCTATAGTTGGAACACACCCTACGGTCCCCCTTTTTGAATAGGGGAACCACCACCCCAGTCTGCCAATCCAAGGGAACTGCCCCCGATGTCCACGCGATATTGCAGAGTCGCGTAAGCCAACACAACCCCACAACATCCAGAGCCCTAAGGAACTCAGGACGAATCTCATCCACCCCCGGAGCCTTGCCACCGCGGAGCTTGAGGGCAGAGGCGCCTTTAGCTTTTTAGCTAGAGTAGTGTGCTGTTTATACAGAATTTTTTTAATTTTTAATTTTTTTATTCATTTTATAATAATGAGATACAACAATTAACATATATGTAATTAGAGAAAAAAATAAAAAATAAAAAGAAAGGTAGCAGATGAAGAAAACAATCGTATTAAATCTGCTCCTTATTTATCTAATAAACAATTCAAACAAAAGTTTTCTGTAAATAACAAAACAAGTAAATAACTCATTCAATTTTCAATTATCATACATTACTCATTAAAATTTATTCATATATATTTATTTAACAATTCGATTTTAACCAGTTTCTTAAATACAAAGATTGATTTGGCTTCCATGGGCTCACCACCTATGGGAGGGGCCAAAGGGGTCAGGTGCAATGTGGGATGGGTGGTGGCCGAGGGCGGGGACCCTGGCGGTCTGATCCTCGGCTACAGAAGCTGGCCATTGGGACATGGAATGTCACCTCTCTGGTGGGGAAGGAGCCTGAGCTAGTGTGTGAGGTTGAGAGGTTCCGGCTAGAAATAGTCGGACTCACCTCAACGCATGGCTCTGGCTCTGGAACCAGTTTCCTTGAGAGGGGTTGGACACTCTTCCACTCTGGAGTTGCCCCTGGTGAGAGGCGCCGAGCAGGAGTGGGCATACTTGTTGCCCCCCATCTTGGTGCCTGTACGTTGGGGTTCACCCCGGTGAACGAGAGGGTAGCCTCCCTTCGCCTACGTGTGGGGGGACGGGCTCTGACTGTTGTTTGTGCCTATGCGCCAAACGGCAGCGCAGATTACCCACCCTTTTTGGAGTCCTTGGAGGGGGTATTGGAGAGTGCACCTCCTGGGGACTCCCTTGTTCTACTGGGGGACTTCAACGCTCACGTGGGCAATGACAGTGAGACCTGGAGGGGTGTGGTTGGGAGGAACGGCCCCCCTGATCTGAACCCAAGTGGTGTTCTGTTATTGGACTTCTGTGCTCGTCATGGATTGTCCATAACGAACACCATGTTCAGGCATAAGGGTGTACATATGTGCTCTTGGCACCAGGACACCCTAGGTCGCAGTTCGATGATCGACTTTGTTGTCGTCTCATCTGATCTGCGGCCGCATGTCCTGGACACTCGGGTGAAGAGAGGGGCGGAGCTGTCAACTGACCACTACCTGGTGGTGAGTTGGCTCCGATGGTGGGGGAGGATGCCGGTCAGACCTGGCAGACCCAAACGTATTGTGAGGGTCTGCTGGGAACGTCTGGCAGAGTCTCCCGTAAGACGGAGCTTTAACTCCCACCTCCGGGAGAGCTTTGAACACGTTCCGAGGGAGGCGGGGGACATTGAGTCCGAGTGGGCCATGTTCCGCGCCTCTATTGTCGAGGCAGCTTATCAGAGTTGTGGCCGCAAGGTTGTTGGTGCCTGTCGTGGTGGCAACCCTCGAACCCGGTGGTGGACACCGGCGGTGAGGGATGCTGTCATGCTGAAGAAGGAGTCCTATTGGGCCTTTTTGGCCTGTGGGACCCCGGAAGCAGCAGATAGGTACCGACAGTCCAAGCGGCATGCGGCTCGGGTGGTTGCTGAGGCAAAAACTCGGGCGTGGGAGGAGTTCGGAGAGGCCATGGAGAATGACTTCCGTACGGCTTCGAGGCGATTCTGGTCCACCATCCGGCGTCTCAGGGGGGGAAAGCGGTACGCGACCAACACCATTTATGGTGGGGATGGCGTGCTGTTGACCTCAACTCGGGATGTTGTGAGTCGGTGGGCGGAATACTTCGAAGACCTCCTCAATCCTACTGGCACGTCTTCCACTGAGGAAGCGGAGCCTGGGGACTTTGGGTCGGGCTCTCCAATCTCTGGTGCTGAGGTCACCGAGGTGGTTAAAAAGCTCCGCGGTGGCAGGGCTCCGGGGGTGGATGAGATTCGCCCTGAGTTCCTTAGGGCTCTGGATGTTGTGGGGTTGTGTTGGCTTACGCGACTCTGCAATATCGCGTGGACATCGGGGGCAGTTCCCTTGGATTGGCAGACTGGGGTGGTGGTTCCCCTATTCAAAAAGGGGGACCGTAGGGTGTGTTCCAACTATAGGGGGATCACACTCTTAAGCCTCCCTGGTAAGGTCTATTCAGGGGTTCTGGAGAGGAGGGTCCGTCGGATAGTCGAACCTCGGATTCAGGAGGAGCAATGTGGTTTTCGTGCTGGTCGTGGAACACTGGACCAGCTCTACACCCTCAGCAGGGTCCTGGAGGGTGCGTGGGAGTTTGCCCAACCAGTTTACATGTGCTTTGTGGACTTGGAAAAGGCATTCGACCGCGTCCCTCGGGGGGTTCTGTGGGGGGTACTCCGGGAGTATGGGGTACCAGGCCCATTGATATGGGCTGTTAGGTCCCTGTACGACCGGTGTCAGAGCTTGGTCCGCATTGCCGGCAGTAAGTCAGGCTCGTTTCCAGTGAGAGTTGGACTCCGCCAAGGTTGCCCTTTGTCACCGATTCTGTTCATAACTTTTATGGACAGAATTTCTAGGCGCAGCCAAGGTGTTGAGAGGATCCGTTTTGGTGGCCTTAGAATCGCTTCTCTGTTTTTTGCAGATGATGTGGTCCTATTGGCTTCATCAGTTCGTGATCTACAGCTTTCGCTGGAGCGGTTTGCAGCCGAGTGTGATGCGGCCGGGATGAGGATCAGTTCCTCCAAATCCGAGGCCATGGTCTTGAGCCGGAAAAGGGTAGCATGCCCTCTCCGGGTCGGGGAGGAGGTCCTGCCCCAAGTGGAGGAGTTTAAGTATCTCGGGGTCTTGTTCACGAATGAGGGAAAACTGGAGCGTGAGATCGATAGGCGGATAGGTGCAGCATCCGCAGTGAAGCGGGCGCTGTACCGGTCTGTCGTGGTGAAGAGAGAGCTGAGTCGAAAGGCAAAGCTCTCAATTTACCGATCGATCTACGTTCCCACCCTCATCTATGGTCATGAGCTTTGGGTTGTGACCGAAAGAACGAGATCTCGGATACAAGCGGCTGAAATGAGTTTTCTCCGCAGGGTGTCTGGACTCTCCCTTAGAGATAGGGTGAGAAGCTCAGTCATCCGGGAGGGACTCGGAGTAGAGCCGCTGCTTCTCCACATCGAGAGGAGCCAGTTGAGGTGGCTCGGGCATCTGGTTAGGATGCCTCCTGGACGCCTCCCTGGTGAGGTGTTCCGGGCATGTCCCACCGGGAGGAGACCCAGAGGAAGACCCAGGACACGCTGGAGGGACTATGTTTCTCGGCTGGCCTGGGAACGCCTTGGGATTCCCCCAGAGGAGCTGCTCCAAGTGGCTGGGGAGAGGGAAGTCTGGGCCTCCCTACTTAGGCTGCTACCCCCGCGACCCGACCCCGGATAAGCGGACGAAAATGGATGGATGGATGGATTTGGCTTCCTTAACATCTGTCTTTAAGTTACGGTATTCCATAATCCAACTTCTTGAATTATGGTAGTTCTTCCCTTCAAACTACAGGTAGTCCCCGACTTACGAGCGAGTTCCGTCACTAGGGGGCGCTCGTAAGTCAAAAATTCGTAAGTAGGATCACATAGTAAAAAAAAAAAAAAAAAAAAAAATATTTTTAAATAAATGAATACATGTACAGTACTGGACAGTCACCAAGCACTTAGCCTATCCTAACACAGTTTTTAAAGATGAAGGAATAAGTTGAATTGTCTCCCTTTCACATAAAGGGAGCAAGCTCCCTATGGAGCCTGCAGGGAGGAGGGAGACAATTCAACTGATTCCTTCATCTTTAAAAACTGTGTTAGGATAGGCTAAGTGCTTGGTGACTGTACAGTACTGTACATTTATCTATTTATTAAAAATATACAGTATATACAGTATTTTTATTTTTTATTGTTTTTTATTTATTAATAGATAAATGTACAGTACTGTACAGTCACCAAGCACTTAGCCTATCCTAACACAGTTTTTAAAGATGAAGGAATCAGTTGAATTGTCTCCCTCCTCCCTGCAGGCTCCATAGGGAGCTTGCTCCCTTTATGTGAAAGGGAGACAATTCAACTTATTCCTTCATCTTTAAAAACTGTGTTAGGATAGACTAAGTGCTTGGTGACTGTCCAGTACTGTACATGTATTCATTTATAAAAAAAAAAAAAAATAAAAAAAAAAAAAAAAAAAAAAAATTTTTTTTTTTTTTTTTAATGAGATGCATGCTCGTAAGTCCGGGACCTCGTAAGTCAGAGCGCTCGTAAGTCGGGGACTACCTGTAGTTCTAAACTGCGGTTTTACAAATACATTTCCCTCCTTAAGATTGTAGCAGCTTGATCTTTTCACAAAATACATTTGGATATTAGACGTGTGTGTTCAGCTTGAAAGAAGAGGCAACGTTGGCTAGAGAGCCCGTATTTCGTGCTGCTAGCTTGGTGCTATGTCAGTGCCGGGTGGGGTGGGGGAGTTCGGTTTGGTAGGCGGGGTGCTCATTTCTGTTGACGGGGTGGGGCACCCCGCTTGTATAATGGTAGGGTACGGTAAACACTGTGTTATTTATCTGAGGAGCAGACTGCTTTGAATTTAACTTAATCACTGACTCCTCTTGAGCAAGCATGAAGGCGACCATGGAAAGGAAAAACTCCCTCATGAGGAAGAAACTGTTAGCAGAACCAGGCTCAGGACAAGCAGCCATCTGCTTTGAAGGAAGGAGGACCAGATACACAATGACAGGTCAAGAATCACATGTTGAGATAGAAATAATATTAAATGAAAACTTAAATTTTAACAATTCGTTTTAGGAAATGAGGTCAGTTTTTACTCCAGTAGTCTAATGCCTCTTTTCCACCGCTCGGCTCGGCTCGGGTTGGATCGGCTCAGGTCGGCTCAGTTCGGGTCGGGTCACATCTATGTTCTGTTTCCACAGCTTTTTTGTACCCCTTCTGTGGGCGGGGTCCAGAATCCTACTCGTCTTACCACATGGTGGCAGTAGTGTTCCTCAAGCTATTTACTACAGTACTAGCCACCACTAGAAGAAGAACACAATAAAGACTTTGTATCACATATTATCAATTCTATCAAAAACCACATAGCTGATATTTTTCAAAAAAATCTAGTGTGATCACAACATGTTCATATACGAAATGTATCCTGTTGGAGTTATTTGAAATAAAATTCAATGTTTTATAGACATAAATGTGTCAACCTACGTCCATTATTTTCTACTTTGTATCACATATTATCAATTCTATCAAAAACCACATAGCTGATATTTTTCAAAAAAATCTAGTGTGATCACAACATGTTCATATACGAAATGTATCCTGTTGGAGTTATTTGAAATAAAATTCAATGTTTTATAGACATAAATGTGTCAACCTACGTCCATTATTTTCTCCCTTCTACTTTGTATCACATATTATCAATTCTATCAAAAACCACATAGCTGATATTTTTCAAAAAAATCTAGTGTGATCACAACATGTTCATATACGAAATGTATCCTGTTGGAGTTATTTGAAATAAAATTCAATGTTTTATAGACATAAATGTGTCAACCTACGTCCATTATTTTCTCCCTTCTACTTTGTATCACATATTATCAATTCTATCAAAAACCACATAGCTGATATTTTTCAAAAAAATCTAGTGTGATCACAACATGTTCATATACGAAATGTATCCTGTTGGAGTTATTTGAAATAAAATTCGAATTTTTATAATTTATTTTCGTTGTGCAAACACAGGTTTTGGAAAAAGTCAAAGCGAAACTACTTTAAATGCAGCACATTTGACCACTACGTGACAATATTAAAGCGTGGTTAAGCTCAGGAGCCCTCGTACTATTAAAGTCAGCTATGAAATATATTTTATATCTGTTCATTGAGCTACATTTAAAGACATAAAGCCGCCCGCGCGCCGCGTGTTGCTCGTGGCGAAACTACTTTTTAAAATCGTGCAGTTTTGAGCAGTACGTGATTTTATTAAGGACACGTTCAGCTGAAGACCCATCTTTGCTATAAATTTAAAAAATAATAATTGTTTTTACCGTGTTTATCATGTAAAAGTCCTGCAGTGATCGCGTCCCTCGCTTCCGTGAAAACAGCTCTCGTCTCCTCCTTCCTACTTCCGGAGCGGGTGAGCTCGCTTCAGTACACCTCTGAAACCGGCCCGAAAATCTCAGGAAATCTCGCGCGGCTCCGCTCGGAATATCCGGTGGGAAAGGATGAAAGGGGGTCTCTGCGACGCACATATGACGTAACATCCGACCCGAGCCGACCGGTGGAAAAGGGGCATAAGCCTATAGCAGCATAACAAGCCAACCTAAAGGAAAGTCTTCAGTCTTAAAACTGGACAATGTGTCAGTCTTTCTGACAGAAACTGGAAGTTGGTTCCACAAGAGAGGAGCCTGATAACTGAGGCCCTGTTTACACGGACACTGTGTGGGGGAAACGGATGTTTTGGGTATGTTAATTAGGTGAAAAGTTTTGCATTGACACGGTCGAATTCTGTGGATACGACTCTCTCCCCCTCCACCCCCCGTCCTCATGATTTCATTGTAGTTACCATGCTGGGCCATTAGATGGCGCTGTGATTTTTGGAACCTTCACTACTGCGCATGCGCTGCCTGAGGTAAACAGACCAGCTGCTTTGTCTGTTTTCCTCTGGCTAAAATCAGCTAACTACAAGTTGTTGTCAACAAGTTAACAACAAGTTAAAGCTGGAATTTGGATAAGAGTCAACAGATTTGAGTCAGTGGGACTCTCTTCATCTAACAAGCTGCACACCACACACGCTGAGCCTGTGGACCAGAACCAGAACCGCTGAGTGGACTGTGGACCAGAACCGGACTTTCCAGCGTGATAAACAGCTGACTTACAGCAGGTAAATCAACGTTCTTAATATAATGTTTGCTTGTGTTTACTTTGATCACACAACAACTGAGTTTTTATTTATTTATTTATTTATTTCTGCCAGGTGGAGAAGCTGTCGCTCCAGCAGGCAGACGGTTCGGCGGTTCTGATGGGTCCAGATGAACACACAGCACGAGTCCAGTTCATTAACATAGTTACAGTTCGGTTCACGTGTTTTAATAGTGTGTTCAGTTTAATTCTCAGTGTTTGTGTTTAAACTTTGGTGCTGAATAAATAAATAAATAAATAAAAAATAAACCTGCTGTCTTCATTTTCACAGCACGTTACGCACTGTTTAAAAAATGTAACGAGTCCAGATAGATACTGTAGTTCAGATAAATTTACATCTCCCACGCCAACATAAATACTGTTTATTATTGTTAAACTGTTATATTTTGCAACGTGACACGTGAAATGTCAGACTGTCCACGCGCATGCGGGCTGCGCGCATGTGGTTGACACAAAAGCTCCACGGGAGATGTTTACATTATCAGCGGGGGGTCTGCGAAAAACTTCCACCTTGAGAGCAGGGTCAGAAAAGTATCGGTGTCATCGAGGGGGGCCAGCAGCGTCGTGTAGGCGATAAGCAAAGTCGCAAAGAAAAAGTAGCGGTTACACTCAAAATACGCGCCGTGTAAACTGGCCCTGAAAGATCTTGCGCCCATTCTGCTTTTGAAAACTAGGACCCACAAGTAAACCTGCAGTCTGAGAGCGAAGGGCTCTGTTATGAAATATGGAACAAAAAGATCTCGAATATAAGATGGAGCTAGGTTGTGGAGGGCTTTGTAGGTTAGAAGAAAGAATTTGAATTCAATTCTGAATTTGACAGTTTTTTTTATTACCTGCCACCAGGAAAGACGAGCATGTGTGCGCTTGTCTGTCTGTTAGCAAATTATCTCCTGAACCACTGGCTGAATTTTCATGAAATTCAGAAAGTAATCGTTGGATATACGTCTACAATTGATCCAGTCTTGATGCCATTCCAATTCAAAATGGTCACCACAGCTAGTCAACCTTAGCTAACACAAAAATGGCTAAAATTATTTTAGCTTTACTGATAGTGAGCTCAAATTTGGTGTGGTAGTAGCTTATGCCTCTTTTCCACCGCTCGGCTCGGCTCGGGTTGGATCGGCTCAGGTCGGCTCAGTTCGGGTCGGGTCACATCTATGTTCTGTTTCCACAGCTTTTTTGTACCCCTTCTGTGGGCGGGGTCCAGAATCCTACTCGTCCAGAAACTGTTTTTTTTTTTTAAACAACACAGTGTGATCACAACATGTTCATATACTAAATGTATCCTGTTGGAGTTATTTGAAATAAAATTCAATGTTTTATAGACATAAATGTGTCAAGCTACGTCCATTAATTTTCTCCCTTGTACTTTGTATCACATATTATCAATTCTATCAAAAACCACATAGCTGATATTTTTCAAAAAAATCTAGTGTGATCACAACATGTTCATATACGAAATGTATCCTGTTGGAGTTATTTGAAATAAAATTCGAATTTTTATAATTTATTTTCGTTGTGCAAGCACAGGTTTTGGAAAAAGTCAAAGCGAAACTACTTTAAATGCAGCATATTTGACCACTACGTGACAATATTAAAGCGTGGTTAAGCTCAGGAGCCCTCGTACTATAAAGTCAGCTATGAAATATATTTTATACCTGTTCATTGAGCTACATTTAAAGACATAAAGCCGCCCGCGCGCCGCGTGTTGCTCGTGGCGAACCTATTTTTTGAAATCCTGCAGTTTTGAGCAGTACGTGATTTTATTAAGGACACGTTCAGCTGAAGACCCATCTTTGCTATAAATTTAAAAAATAATAATTGTTTTTACCGTGTTTATCATGTAAAGTCCTGCAGTGATCGCGTCCCTTGCTTCCGTGAAAACTGCTCGAGTCTCCTCCTTCCTCCTTCCGGAGCGGGTCAGCTCGCCTCAGTACACCTCTGAAACCAGCCCGAAAATCTCAAGAAATCTCGCGCGGCTTAGCACGGAATATCCGGTGGAAAAGGATGAAAGGGGGTCTCTGCGACACACATATGACGTAACATCCGACCCGACCGGTGGAAAAGGGGCATTAGAGTCATCTTCAGCAGACAGTCTGAGCGCTAATGGAACACACAAGACCTACATTTAAAACTGGCATACGAGGCATCAGATTTCATTGAACGTTTAGCTGAAATTACAAAGTATGGAGTAGCTTTTTTATTTTTCTGTTTTCTCACAGCACACTCTCTAAGCTCTTCTTACTGTAAACCGTGGGAAGAAAAGAAACAGGCTAATTTCGCAATTAGCTTTTCTGTAATTAGAACAGAAAGGTAATTGCGGCGGATGTGCAATTAGCATTATGTAAAGTGCTCCCCCCCACCCAGACTTCAGGGCCAATCGCTTTGCCCCCTTTACATTCTCCGCTCAGCCAACGATTTGGGAAACACTCTGCGCCAAACACCCTCGAACTTCCTCCCACTTCCAATGAAAGCGCTTCACAAAATGAACTGGTTGGGGTCACATGCTTGCTGGCGAGGGGGGTGGGCAGGGTGCTCAGGAAGTTTTTACATCTGCTGTTCATCTGCCTCCGAACATGAACGGAGACGAAGGAAATCACTGTCATTCCAGCCGTTACGGCACAAAGCCTCCTGATTGCATTCTGGACTCTGATACGCTTTTTCCCCCCACAGTGAAGGCAAATGTTCTTGCACAGCTTGACTGACTCATTGCCTGATTGCCCTCTCTCCCCTCGTATTTTAAATCCAGCTTTAGCTTTGTGCCCTCCCCCCCCCCACCACCCCTTTTTATCCCTAATGCTTGTTTGTATTGAAACAGATCACAGTTGATATCACTGATAGGTGATTAAGAACATCTACATGACTTTTTTTTAATAAAAATATTCCTTCTTCACAAGGTTGGTGTAAAAATTCTCATGCTTTTGTTTATTTCTTAGGTTTGAAACCTCAGAATACTTCTGTAACCAGCCTTTTCCAATTACTGGACAGCAATAAAGATGGCAGGTATGTAACATCTGGATTATTTACACCCAGTTGCATTTTTTAAAACAAATTTTAAGTACTTTTTAATAGTTAAAACAAGTCTTGGAACTCAAATAAAACTAGAGAAATTGCATTTCCTGTGAAAATGCAGTGTGTATGCTTATTGCAGATGAACATGCTGAAAAACAGCTGAAATTAGCTAAAAAAACATGCTGAAATATAGCTGAAATGGAGAAACAAGCCTAAATTAGAAGAAAGCAAAAAGAACACATATTTACTGAATTAGGTTTCAATAAGCAGAAATGAGCACAAAAATGAGAAAATTAGCACATTGGCTAAAAAAAGCTAAAGTTAGCTAAAAATAGCTGAAAAGGCAGAAAGAAGCTTAAACTACCAGAAGGACATGGACAGAGCTGAAATGAGCTAAAAAAAATGTGGAATTAGCTGAAAAAACAAAATTAGCATAAAACAGCTTAAATAGTAGCTGAAACACCAGAAAAAGCTGAAACAGAGAAAAGCTCAAAGGAGCATAGCAAGCTGAAATTACCATAAAGACGTTAGTTAGGTTGAAAGTAGCAAAAAATACCATGAAAATTTTGAATTTATCTAAAAATGGCTGAAATTAGCTTAAAAAATGCTAAAAAGGTAGCTGAAAAGGTAGAACAAGCTTAAATAATCAGAAGAAAGCAGAAAGAACACAGGTTTGCCCGATTAGGCTGAAAGAAGCAGAATTGAGCACAAATTAGCTGAAAACAGTTGAAATGAGTGCAAATAATGTTGTGTTAGCTGAAAAGGCTAAAATTAGCATAAAACAGCTAAATTGTATCTGAAACAGCAGAAAAAGCTGATACTAGCAGAAAAAAGCTGAAGGGAGCATTACAAGCTGAAATTACCATAAAGATGTTAAGTAGGTTGAAAGTAGCAAAAATTACCATGCACATTTTGAATTAATCTGAAAATGGCTGAAATTAACTTAAAAATGCTAAAAAGATAGCTGAAAAGGTACAAACCATATTCCAAAAAAGTTGGGACACTAAACAAATTGTGACTAAAAACTGAATGCAATGATGTGGAGATGGCAAATGTCAATATTTTATTCGTAATAGAACATAGATGACAGATCAAAAGTTTAATCTGAGTAAATGTAAAATTTTAAAGGAAAAATATGTTGATTCAAAATTTCACAGTGTCAACAAATCCCCAAAAAGTTGGGACAAGTAGCAATAAGTGGCTGGAAAAAGGAAATTGAGCATATAACGAACAGTTTGAAGACCAATTAACACTAATTAGGTCAATTGACAACATGATTGGGTATAAAAAGAGCTTCTCAGAGTGTCAGTGTCATCTGAGTCCGGAAAATACAGTACTTAACTTTGCACTGACTTAATATTAGGGTTATACTAACTACAATAGCCTGCTTTGGCCAACTTAACCATCAGAGAAGCTGTGAAGTCTCAGCGCCAAGTCCCAACAGCCTGAAATGAAAAACTTCCAGTCACGATCAGTGTTAGATGGTTCAGAAAAAGGCCTTCAAGGGAGATGTTTAAATCTCTAACGGAAAACTACAACACACAATACCCAACAAGCCTGCCCGTCTTTGTCATGGTCTTTCACTACAGCCATTTTTATCTTCACATTCCTCATTTTCCCACTACGTGCTTGTGAAAAAAATCAATGCTGCTAAAGCTAACGGGGCGTAGTCTGCAGCAATGAAACACAGCTGGGCATAGTAAACCAAGTGTTATAAAATGCATGACTTTGAGGACAATAATGCTTCTGCAGTATTTTTATAGGGGAGTGCTATGTGCCCATTTCTACAGTTGGAAGTGTACCAATATTCAGCCCTCCACCCCTCACAGTTCTGAAACCATCCATCCACTCAATTTCCCTCCACTCAGGGCAGCTTTCCTCTTTGGACAGTGCTTAAACACACATTAGTAAACTGAAATACTGGCAAGAATCATGCACAAAACATCTATAGCAAGGCTGGGGTGGTTTATCATGATTGAAGTGTATCGGGGAATCCCAGGGTGGAACATGATGACACCCTTATCTATGATGTGGATATTGCATGCCTGGCCTGGCTTCATTGTTGAGAATTTGAAGCAGGACTGGCCATGGTCTCATACTTAATCAAAAACCATGATCATGACCATTAACTGTTTCTTTGAAGTCCCTGAGGAGCATAGGGTTGCAACAACACTCAACAATGGACATAGATATGGGCAACATCTTCAGTTTAGTCCATGTCAGTACAGTTCCTTCCCCTCACTCAAAACAGATTTTTTTTTCTATGTCCGTTTTTGCCTTCCAACTTTTCTCTTTCCCTCTGGGTTCTAGACAAGGGCTTGGCATGTGACATTATCAAATGCTTTACACAGTGTGTGTCCTATCATGACCCAGTTTTTTTTTTTTTTTTAAACCTCTGGGCTGATTGACCTCTGGTCAGTTCTTTTCCTCTGTTTGGAATTAAAGCCCCCAGCATAGCTCTGCTCTACGCAGAGGTATGCACGTACTATGCAGAGGTACAAGCGTACCCCCGCAGGGTATGTACGTGCAAAGCTCAAATTTTACGACCGCGTTAGCGAACGAGGTGTCGCACAATAAACTGCCCGGCGCCGGACTGTTTTGTATGCGACTCCAATGTATTAAATTCCCCCTTCTTCATCCTTGATCTGGCCTTTTCTTTAATTTTTTGGCCAAAAGGCAAGTGATCGCTTCCTCCTCTGTTGACGCCATGACTGAAATGATGAGAAATGAACAAATCTGTCACGAGCGAATTAAACTCGGGTCCTATGTGGCTGTGGGAGGGTCTGAAGATTTCCTGGTGTGCTGGTCTTGTGTAGGCTGCTGGACCAGCGTTCCGTTTCTTTTGGGGGGAACTTTTTATTAACATATAAACACAGATCACCGCTACAATTGGAGCTGACAGCTCTCACCTTTTTTCCCCCCCGACCTGTCAATCAATTCAGTAGGCGTGTCAGCAAATGACCAATCAGTGTCCTCAATTTGTCCCATAGGTAAACGCTCCTTGTCAGGAACTGCGCTGCAGCTGCTCAAATTACATCAAGAATTTGGTGCGAAAACGCGAGAATGTACTCGAGAACGTATGCTAGGGTATAGGACTGAACTCTCTGCGCACAGTACGCGCGTACGGACACGCGTACGGACGTACTCAGAGCTATACTGGGGGCTTAAGGATCTTCTCAGGCTACCTGATGCTGAGCATAGCTAATGGATCTATTGCCAAATAACTGGAGCTTGTTAGTAACAATATTATACAGTACGATATATATATATATATTATACAATATTAAACAATATATAGATTATATTGAACGGCTAGTCATGAAAAGCATCACATCTGTCCTCCCTGCCTCCCTGGATCCCTTCCAATTTGCATACCGACCTAATCGCTCAACCGACGATGCCATCTCCTCTGCCCTCCACACAGCTCTCACACATCTGGACACGAAGGACTCTTATGTTAGAATGCTGTTCATCGACTTCAGCTCGGCATTCAACACCATCATCCCCCAACAGCTCATCCTTAAACTGGACAGTCTGGGGCTGAACACCTCAATGTGTAACTGGCTGCTAGACTTCCTGACCGGGAGACCACAGACAGTACGGGTCGGGAGTAACACATCTAGCACCATCACATTGAACACAGGGGCCCCACAAGGATGTGTGCTGAGCCCCCTTCTATTCACCCTGCTAACACACGACTGCACACCATCATACAGCTCCAACCACTTCATCAAGTTTGCGGACGACACAACAGTGGTAGGTCTCATCAGCAACAACGATGAGACGGACTACAGGAACGAGGTGAGCCGCCTGGCCTTGTGGTGCGGACACAACAATCTCACTCTCAACGTGGAGAAGACAAAGGAGATTGTTGTGGACTTCAGGAAGAGGGATGCCCAACATGCCCCTCTGACCATCAACAGCACCGCAGTGGAGAGAGTAGACAGCACCAAGTTCCTGGGAGTGCACGTCTCAAAGGACCTGTCCTGGAGCAGGAACACTGCATCACTGGCCAAGAAGGCTCACCAGCATCTCTACTTTCTCCGCAAGCTGAAAAGGGCTGGAGCTTCAACCCCCATCATGTGCACCTTCTACAGAGGTGCCATAGAAAGTGTCCTGACCAGCTGCATCACTGTGTGGTTTGGTGCATGTACTGCATCCTGCCGCAAGAGCCTCCAGCGCATCGTGAGAGCAGCTGAGAAGATCGTCGGCACCTCCTTGCCCTCACTGCAGGACTTACACAGCAAACGCCTCACTCGGAAAGCCCTCTGCATGGCAGGTGATCCCACACACCCACTACACAGCCGCTTTAGACTGCTGCCATCAGGGAGGAGACTGAGGAGTCTCCAGGCTCGAACCAGCAGACTGAGAGACAGCTCTGTTCATCAGGCAGTCAGGATGCTAAACACTCTGCCTGCTCTGCCTCCCCTCCCATTTGAACTGCCTTAACACAAAAAACTTTCTCACACATTACCACACAACACAAAGATTTTAACACTGGACTCTGTGTCATCAAACGGGTTATTCACTAAACTCTCGGTCATGTGCTCATTCAGTTTGCACTACTTCTCATATTTGCACTAATGTTTGTATTACATCACTGCCTATAGTCATACTACTGTTTACATTCACTGTTTACATACTACTGTTTACATTCAATGTTTACATTTATTAATACTGTTTACATTTATTACTACTGTTTACATTTATTACTACTGTTTACATTTACACTACTTTTATATCTACACCACTGCTGATACATATACAGTATTCTCTGACCAGCCTTATTTAAGGATGCCCAATGTGCCTTACTGCATATGCCACTTTTGCCTCTATACCAACATCAACTACTACCTCATACATATACTGTGTACATTAACTCATATGCTGCTTTGCCACTCTTTGCAAATGTCAATGCTAGAACCTTCAGTTTACTTTATAGATATACTTTTTATACTTTTTTATACTACTATGCAAAAACTCAGGACAGTATTACACTTTTATTATTTCATTCTATGCTTATGTTCATTAAATGTTTAATGTTTTAGTTTGAGTTTTAGTGTTGGTGTAAATTTTCATACTTCTATACTACTATGCAAAAACTCAGGACAGTGTTACATTTTTACTATTTTATGCTTATGTTTATTAAATGTTTTAGTGTTTAAATGGTTACTGTTGCACCGAGGGACTGAGAGAAACACAATTTCAATCCTGTGTATGTCCTGTACATATTGAAGTTCTGACAATAAAGTTGACTTTGACTTTGACTTTGATATTGGTCAAGGTTCTGGAATCATGACCTTGTGACCATTCCCTTGTGGGTGTACAAAATATTATCATAGTAATAACATACATAAAGTATGATATGCAAGCAGGAGATCATCTCCCTGAAAATAGCTGACAAACACTTACAGTAGTCCCCCACTTATTGCATGGGTTATGTTCCAGACATCCCTGTTATAAGTGTAAATTTGTGAAGTAGCGACATTATATTTATTTTAGTGTTTATATATTTAAAGGTCCACTGACATGATTTTTTTACTATTCATAAAATTGCTCAAAATATATATATATTTTATCATTTAAATATGTTCGTTTTTGCAAACAAAATGATAAATCACTTTAATTTTGCTTTAAAAGTGATTTTGAACTTCAAGCCGTGTTTAATCATGGGAAATCCGATTACACGCGAACGCACCATCTGTGACGTAGTGAGAGGCAGAGGGCTCTGGTCTCTTTAATAGCGGACAATTTAAAACCCGACAAATTTAGCAATCTATGTGAAGATTTGAGCTATTTGTCTTCATTTTGGGAAGCAGAAAATAGTTTGGGTGATGGAACAAGAAACAACAGGATCTAATTTAGGTCTGATGCTGTATCAGACTTACCTTCATGTGGAGCTGCTCACACCCGCGCACTGTGACAAGCCCAGAGCTCTGCCTCTCACTACGTCACAGATGGTGCGTTCGCGTGTAATCGGATTTCCCATGATTAAACACGGCTTGAAGTTCAAAATCACTTTTAAAGCAAAATTAAAGTGATTTATCATTTTGTTTGCAAAAACGAACATATTTAAATGATAAAATATATTTATTTTGAGCAATTTTATGAAAATTAAAAAATCAAGTCAGTGAGGCTTTAAGGTTTTATAAACCCTTCCCACTCTCTTGCAATGTTCTAAACTCTTTAAATGCTCTAAAAGAGCACAGCAAAAGAATGAGCGAAACAGACTGATGCGATGGTTATTGAGTCAATAAGCGCCCGGGTGCGGATTGGCCATCAGGAGCACTTGGACATTCCCTGTAATCTCCCTACTCGGTTCAGGTTAAGGTTCGGTTCAGGTCACGCTTGATCAATTTAAATAAACAATTCATGACACTCACTCTGGAGTCCGCCTCTGGTGTCCGCCTCACTGAAGCTCCCATAGCAGTAGACAGACCCCAACCCCCACCTCCTCCTTTCTCTTTCTGAGGCTAGCAACCTCAGAAAGAGAAAGGAGGGGCTCCCTCGATGATCACTGAACGGCCAGTCCACCGGGAAACCTGTACAATCTTATGTTGAAAACCTGCGAAAGAGTGAGTCTGCGAAAGTCGAACCGCAAAGTATCGAGGGACTACTGTACAGTATTTATATCATGATTGGCTTCGCACTAAAGCCACCAAAGTTGATACAATCCATTCACATTCAAATAGGTCATCTAGGTCACCAAAAATGTAAAAAGAGTCCTTACTTAATGTCAAGGAGCCTACCGGTATATTTTATTTTATAATTTTCCCCCATTAAGGCTCTCCAGCTCAAAATGTCAACCTTGATTTAGTTGCTTTTCTAATAAACCTAATGTAAAAAATGATACCTGATGCTTGCAGTTCCCAGGCAATTTGCTAACTATATTGGCATGCATACTGCATACCCGCTTTGTGTAGAACACACAAAAAACTTATTTGTCTGCTTTTGTCCCTAATGACACTTAGCAAAATGTTACCCCATTCTTAATCTGCTTCATTGGAATTGCTAATTATCTTTAAAGCAGATTCACAGACAATTATTCTCCCATTTATACTACGAACTGATCTCATTTGTGTCCATTTAGTCACCGATAATTGCTTTGTGACAAAAACAGCAACCCTTTATTTCCTGAAAGTTTTGAATGCATTGTTAAACAAAAGGAATTCTGAAAAACAACAACTTATAATCTGTACAATATTTTGAATAGTTTAAACATGATGTAAATGTTTTGTATGTAGATCTTAGGCAGGTAGTACTTAAATGTTACATGTGAGAGTTTTAGGCGAACAAGGTAAATACTCAATCAATCATTGGTCATTAATGTAGATTCTCACCATTCTTTCATCCCAAACCTTCCTGTGCAACTACACACTGTGCCAGCTGGCAGGCACTTGGCAACCCGGTGCAGGATTAACTGGTACGAGTATGCTGGCCTATAAATAGAGTCCACCAACTGCTTCAGGAAATGAACCATGATGGAGCCTCCCAAAGGCTCACGAACAGGTTGTGCTTTTTATCCAGTCCCCTCTCTCAAGATTTATCACTATGCAAGTTTTTTAATATTCAGTACTGCTTTTGTGAGTAAAACCTTTGATAGGTGTGTACATTAAAGCACTTATGATGCCATGGTTTATATACAGTACATATAAACGTGATTGGGGTCAAAGCCAGTTTTGCTTACAACAGATTTTCCAAGCAATTTTTTTTCTCTCCGCAGCCTTTTTGCTGCTTCACAATGGTGAAAGCCATAGTTTCTCTTGAGCACTTTCCACTAGCATCGATCTTCTGTAGTGGAACAGGCTACTTGCTTTGTATGTTTGCCTGCACTTCCGCTTTTGATGCACTCCTGGGATTGATTCTGGCTACGCAGTCATTATCTCAGCTCCATAGGGGCAGTTTAGACTTAACCTCCAGAACAAAGACACGAGCTTAGAAGAACAGCTGAAGATGAGATCTAAGTGTTGTGGGAAAAACAGTGGTGTATGCATGCAATCTTTTATTATATTGTGTGGAATATAGTATTATGTGAAATACACAAAAAGACAACTGGCGCACATACATCATTCTGCTAAAGTAAAAATCCCTGATTGCTTTATACATTTCTTTCAAGAAGCCAGACTTTGTCATCTTTTAAAGTGGTCTTTGTTTGGCTTTCTAATGTTCTTGTAAATATTGTGTTTGGTCTTTAGCTGCTTTTAAAACTTTATTTATTTATTTATTGGCCAGACCTTGTTCCGGGCCAAGAATTAAAAAAAAAAGGGAAAAAATAAAGAAATTTGGACAATTGGATACAAAAGGTGATGTGCTAGGCTTAAAATGGCAAAGAAATGGGAACAAGTTGTTACTGACACCAGGTACTAGTTACCCATTCAAAATTGGTTCATTGCCAAGTTTTCTGTTATGCGTTGACACAACCCTGGTTTTGCAGTCCAGGAGTCTTTTTCTATGTAAATAATCCATAGGTCAGTGAACAAACAAACAAAAACCATTCTTCTGAAATTGGTCACATTTTGGATGGAAAATTTATAAAACAAATAGCAGCCATTATCCAAAGAAAATTTTCATAAAGCTCAAATAAATATTAATCAAGACTACAGGTACCTTAAAAGATTGCAAAGAAACTGTAGTGCCATAAACAAACACACGCACACACTCATGCGCGCGCGCACACACACACACGCACGCACGCACGCACGCACACACACACAAACATAAGCATTATTCAAGAGATATACACAGTACTGTTTATGAAAAAAAAACATTATCATTGGACTTGTTAAGCTTATTTGTAGTTTTATTACACAATCTGTTGGCACTACAGGCTGATTTATCAGGGTTTCATAAAAAGTAAAAGCAGAATACTAAAATCATGCATATTTTAAGAGCAAAATATTTAATATTTACCCATTTTAAATCAAAGTTTTAAATCACATCAAATAAAGTTGAATTTCTGTAGCCTAAGCATTGAGTTCTGGTGCCAGTATAACCATTTTGACCTTCGCTTGTTCAATAGCTCTTGATAAAAATCAACCTCTAGTATTCACCAACCAGCGGGAAGGAATACTAATGTGATTACTTTTTAACTCCTACAGTATATCGGTGGATGAAGTCAAGGCTAAAGTGGTGCTTGTTCATGATGAGAAGCGGGTTCTTTCAGAGGATGAAGCACTGGTAAGTTATTTATAAATTTGTTCGTTAAATAAGTTATTTATAAATATTTATATTTGGGCAGCACGGTGGCACAACTGGTAGAGCTGCTGCCTCTCAGCGAGAAGGTCCAAGGTTCAAATCCCGGTCCGGGGGCCTTTCTGGGTGGAGTTTGCATGTTCTCTCCGTGCATGCGTGGGTTTTCTCCGGGTGCTCCGGTTTCCTCCCACAGTCCAAAAACATGCATGTTAGGCTGATTGGTAACTCTAAATTGACCCTGGGTGTGAGTGAGACAGGTCCCTCTTGTAAATGAGTCCCCGTGGCTCAACGAGGCTAGCCTGTATAAATAAAGGTTGAATGAATGAATAAAGCTCATTCTGCAGGTTTCTTTGAGTCTTTATGAATTGTTTTGGGCTACTTTCTGATGTAGACAAGACATTCTGTAAACCTTTATATATGTGTTTTGCCGCTTTGGGTTCTACTTTTAGTTTCTAATCAGCCATCTTTTTTTTTTTTTAAACCTTCCTTTAAGAGATTTTTCTTAGGTATCAGAAGTGGAAGCTCTTAGGTTTTGTTGCTGCTACCCTTCATTCAGGTATCAAATAAACTTCTTTTTACTTTGGTTAAAATGTCTACCAGCAATAGCTAGCATCTGGCTTTTGAAAAAAAAAAAAACGTCAAGATGCTTCACGGTCATAAAACAAGCGTTAAATACCTTGGCAGTACAGTAGTTGTATTTATAGGCTGCATTCCTATCAGCATTGATTTTCTTTTACTGTGGGAATGTTGATTCGGCATTCATAGTTTTACGGTTTGTAGTTTTTTCCTATACGTTTTTGGTAATCCAACCAAATCGGTAAAATTTGCGCTTTTTCAACTGTTTATATTTGGAAATGTTTGGCTTGTTTGGCAATAGTGTGCTATGACTTGTAGTACTTGTAAGTTTTTAAAGTTTCGGAATTATTATATATTTTTTAAAACAAGTTTTCCCCATTGAATTACATTATCTTCAGTTCTTTCAAAAACATTGTTCTCTGAAATCTACTTGAGCATATTTGCACTATTTTAGTTTTCTTGCGCTCCTTTGAGCTTTGGCTACCGTCTTGCTAAATTTATCTTCCAGGTCCAGTTTTGCAAATTGTAGCTGACAGCTACTGTTTTCCTAATTTGGTGTTTTAGTTATAGTTTTCATCATTTTAGCATTTAAGCACATGTTTGCTAACTTTAGCTTTTAGTTCCTGGTTTGCAAATTTAAGTTTTTAGTCAAGGTTTATTGGTACCACTTTAAAATAAGGCTCCCCCTATATATGGCTAATAAATAGTTTGTAGATGTGTTATTAATTCCTCTATAAAACTTTAAAAGTCATTAATAACTGCTTATTATGCATTAATTAAGGGCGAGAAAAAGACAAAACTGACCACTTTCTTGCCAAACAGTGAGTCAAATTGTACTTTATTATTCACTGTATTATAAGTATCCTAAAAAAAATAAGTTCTTATTGTGCTTACAAGGTAGTAACTTAGTCTGAAATGTTTAACAACAACTCAAGATGAAATATATAGGTGAACAGATCTGGCTCACTATTTGGCAAGAAACTGGTCACTGTCACACTTAAATAATGCTTAATAAGCAGTTAATAATGATTTATAATAATAATAATAATGTCTTTGTCTGTCATCTGTGTATGTTTCCCATACACAGACGAAATTCGTCTCTGCATTTAACCTAACCACCACCAGGTGGTGCAGTGAGCAGCCAGAAAGCGCCCGGGGAGCTGGAGAATTAGGTGTGCACTCATAGACACCCCAAGGTGTGTAGTGGCCGGGGCGCGAACCCGCGTCCTTTGGGTCCCAAGTCAAAAGCCCTGCCACTACACCTTTATAAAGTGTTTATAAATGAAATAAGAACATATCTATTAACTATTTATTACCCATCTATAAGGGGAGCCTTATGCCCCTTTTCCACTTGCTGGCACTGTTCGGATCAGTTTGGTTCAGTTTGGTTCAGTTCGGCTCGGCTCACATGTAGTTGTTTTTCCATTACATTTCTGTGGGCGGGGTCCAGAATTCTACTTGTCTTACCAGATGGTGGCGGTAGTGTTACCTCAAGCTATTTACTAGCCACCACTAAACGTTAGAAGAAGAACACCCTGCAGGACCTTGTCTCACCACCTGGTGGCGGTAATGTCCCTTGAGCTATTTAATGCTCTAATCTTACTTTATTGCCTTTTCAGCTTGTTTTAAACCCATGTGTTTTCCATTTTGTTTCTTTATAATAAAGATTATTCTCATATATGCACAAGGTTCCTGTTAACATTGCTTAACACATCGATCGCACTGCCCTGTAATCAGTTAAACTATTTTTACAGTAAGGTACAGATTAGGAATTAATTAGGTTTCAATTGGCCCTGTAATATTAAAGGTTAGTATTTCATTAAATTTAAACGGTAATATTTTGTCAGGGATAATTCAAAGTCAAATGCAAATGGATAATTTGGTTTAAACTGTCCCTTAAACATTAAAAGCGTGTTTCTTTAAACGTAAAAACAAAGTATTAATAATTAAATGTTTGTTGATCAGGAAACTCGTTTGGGCATCCAAGAACAGCTTCATCGGGTTGATGTTACGTCTGTGCATCCTGGGAAAAGCTGTTGCACCCACGACCCGACATCAGGAAGGATGGATGGATGGATGGATAGGGGCCAAGATGGTGTAGTGGCAGGGGAACCGACTTGGGACCCGAAGGACCCAGGTTCGAACCCCAGTCATGGCATAACTTGTGGTGTGTTTGAGCAGCACATCTCATCCCAATTGCTCCCCGGCGCGCTTTCTATAGCTGCCCACTGCCCCACCTGGTGGTGATTGGGTTAAATGCAGAGTCAAATTTCGTCTTGTATGGAAACATACACAGATGACAAAAATGTGAAATTATTATTATTATTATTATGTTGACGTCTGTGCATCCTGGGAAAAGCTGCTGCACTACCCATGACCCGACATCAGGAAGGATGGATGGATGGATGGATGGAGGGCTGTTCAAATCTAATAATCTTTTTCTTATGATTCTTTAAAGGTCAAATGCAAATGGAAAATATTCTTAACTTCCAGTATGTTTTTAAACAAACACTATACTGTACACACTTAACATTGTAAAATATGTTTAGGAAATTATTGTTCAATGACACCACTTAAGAAAAAAAATGTTTATTATGAAAACTAAGAAGTGAAAAAAGCACAAAAATAAATACTGCATCCACCTAAATGATTTTTTTCCGTTGTCTCATGGGCTTCCTCCAGAAGACACAAGTTGATAAATTCTGGTGTTGACTTCTTTCTCTTAACTGTAAAAAAAGAAAAACATGGTTACCGGTAATTCAGTCTAGATACGGTTTTATATGTAGATATATTTTATAAGATATATGTAGATATATATACATATATGAAATATCTCAGAAACCACAAAGCAGATATTTTTCAAACCAACACAGTGTAATCACAAGATGTTCATGTACACACTGTAAGCTGTTGAAGTTATTTGAATTAAATTTCGATTTTTTTATAGACATAAGTGTGTCGACCTAGCTTCTATTTTTTCTACTAGTATTTAACACATATCAAATATCTCAGAAACCACAAAGCAGATATTTTTCAAACTAACACAGTGTAATCACAAGATGTTCATGTACACACTGTAAGCTATTGGAGTTATTTGAATTAAAATTCGATTTTTTTATAATTTATTTTCGTAGCACATGTGACAGGTTTGGAAGTAGTCAAAACAAATCAATTTAAATCCAGCTGATTTGACCACAACGTGACATTATTAAGGAATTGTTCACCTGAGGAACCCTCGTGGTATAAAGCCAGCTATGAAATATATTTTTTAAGCTTTTATTTAGCTACATTTAAAAGAAAGAACGCCGATCGACCGCACCCGCGCGTGCATGTGACGTGCACGTGTCGACCTACTTTGTTAAATCCAGCTGATTTGACCACAACGTGAAATTATTAAGGACCTGTTCAGCTCAAGCACCCTCTTGCTATAACGTCAGCTAAGAAATATATTTTTTAAAGCGTTTATTTAGCTACATTATATAGAAATAAAGCCGGCTCACGTGCGCGCGCACGTGCACATGGCGAAACGACTTTTTTAAATCCTGCCGTTTTGACCACAACGTGAATTTATTAAGGAATAGTTCAGCTTAAGACACATCTTTGCTATAATTTTAAATACAAATAATTGTTTTTACCGTGTTAATCTTGTAAAGTCCTTCCGTGTTTGCTCCCTCGCCGCAGCCACTTCCTCAAACTCAGTCCAGCCTCCTACCCACGGCTCGCTTCCAGCTCGCCTCAACCCTGCTCTGAAATCAGTCCAGAATCTTGGTGCGGCGCGGCTCATATGTGAGGTGGAAATGGTGTCCAACGCGCGTTTGGCACGCAAATATGATGTCACAACCGACCCGCGCCACCAAGTGGAAAAGGGGCATTATTTAAAAGTGGTACTGCTTTATTTACCGTACTCGTTTTCCTTTTACAGTAGTACCGTATTCGTCGGCCTATAAGTCGCACCGGAGTATAAGTCGCACCAGCCAAATATGCCAAATTAAATGGAAAAATCAACGTATAGGTCGCACCGGCCTATAAGTCGCACCGGCCTATAGGTCGCACCTCACGTGAGCTGGTGTTTTGCCCAAAATGGACTGGCTGCCAAATTGTTTGGAAGGACTTTTGACAAGATTATCACATTAAAACTACAGTATTTTGTTTTATGTGTCTTCATTAATAAATGAACATTATTTTGGACTGGCTGCCAAATTTTTTGGAAGGACTTTTGACAAGATTATCACATTAAAACTACAGTATTTTGTTTTATGTGTCTTCATTAATAAATGAACATTATTTTGGACTGGCTGCCAATTTTTTTAGAAGGACTTTTGACAAGATTATCACATTAAAACTACAGTATTTTGTTTTATGTGTCTTCATTAATAAATGAACATTATTTTGGACTGGCTGCCAATTTATTTAGAAGGACTTTTGACAAGATTATCACATTAAAACTACAGTATTTTGTTTTATGTGTCTTCATTAATAAATGAACATTATTTTGGACTGGCTGCCAATTTTTTTAGAAGGACTTTTGACAAGATTATCACATTAAAACTACAGTATTTTGTTTTATGTGTCTTAATTAATAAATGAACATTATTTTGGACTGGCTGCCAATTTTTTTAGAAGGACTTTTGACAAGATTATCACATTAAAACTACAGTATTTTGTTTTATGTGTCTTCATTAATAAATGAACATTTTTTTGGTATATTTTGTGTCTTTCATCATTTATCTTTAAAGATAAACACATAGAAATATATTTTTATTAGCTGACATTACAGTAAAAAACGTGTCTCAGTTTAAAATGATGACAGAAACAGATACTGTATTTATTTTATGGCTTTTATTTATTTATTCAAAACCATTGAAGTCTTCATCTTCTGTGTCACTGGCAAAGAGTTCTGCCAGCGACTGATGAATGGGGTTCAGCGCTGCTTCATCTTCCTCACCGGGGCTGTCAGAGTCTTCCCCCTCCTCCTCCTCCTCCTCCCCCACCTCAGCTCCTGCTGCTCCACCTGCTTCAGCTGAAGGCCCAATCTTAGCCTTCTTCAAGATTATCACATAAAAACTACAGTATTTTGTTTGATGTGTCTTAATTAATAAATGAACATTATTTTGGACTGGCTGCCAAATTGTTTGGAAGGACTTTTGACAAGATTATATTATATTTTGTGTCTTTCATCATTTATCTTTAAAGATAAACACATAAAAAATATTTTTATTAGCTGACATTACAGTAAAAAACGTGTCTCAGTTTAAAATGATGACAGAAACAGATACTGTATTTATTTTATGGCTTTTATTTATTCATTCAAAACCATTGAAGTCTTCATCTTCTGTGTCACTGCACCATTTTTGGACCAGGCAGATGTCAACAGTGTAGGTACTGTAAAGGGTTTCTTAGCGCCCATAGCGGCCGAAACTGGTACTGCACCATTTTTGGAGCTTTTGACCAAAGTCACATTATGACCAAAATGTTGGAAAAATCGACGTATAAGTCGCACCGGCCTATAAGTCGCAGGGCTTAGAAATGTGGGCAAAAAGGTGCAAAAAGGTGCGACTTATACGCCGGAGAATACGGTAATAATTTTGAAATTTTAGCTTTTTGTTTTTGTTTTGCTTATTGTTGTTTGTAACATTTAGGTTGTTTTGACCACTGTAGCTTTCAGCTACTGTTTTCCTAACTTTAGATTTCAGTTATAATTTTGATCAATTTAGCTTTTAACTAAAAGTTTGATAACGTTATCTTTTAGCGACTGGTTTGCTAATTTTAGTTTTTAGCTAAGGTTTTTGCTAAATGTAGCTTTCAGTAATGATTTATAATTTTAACTTTTTGTTTTTGTTTTACTGATTGTAGCTTATGTATTTTCTTCGTTTTATAGTAAGACTTTAAGAAATTTCAGCAACACCATTAGGCAGTCATCAATCACCAATTACTCTACTTTTCACTGAATGTGCTGCACAAGAGTCTAGCGCCATTTTGAAGATTTACCTTTTGAAGTCAACTTGAGTCACGATGACTGCCACAGCTAACTGACCGTAGAAGACACGGAAATGGCTATAACCCTGTTAACTTGACAGATATTGAGCTAAAATTTTATGTGGTCAGTTTGTTCTAGTTTCTGATATAAACTGGGTTTGAGCATGAAGGGAAGTACAGCGCCACTGGATTGGCTAAGTAAGTTATATGCTTTCATGCATGACTGCATGCCCTTATAATTCTATAAATACTGTTTTATTGGAATCAAAGAAGTTATTTTCAATATTAACATTGCGAACAATGATATTGTTATTGCTGATGCATTACATGGCCACACTTAAAAATATACAAGTAGTGAATACTGTTCATAACTCTATTTATACTTACAGTAGTCCCTCGACACTTCATGGTTGGACTTGCGCAGACTCATGCCTGGTCCCCACTGCACAACTCGAAATGCGCCTGCCGTCCCCTTTTGGCCGCTTGTCAGGGTCCCACTGGCCACTGAAGACCGTCTGATGACGTACACTAGGGGGCAGCAGAGAGGAGGGGTCTAGCTCATCTTCCGGGTTCAGTTGTTGTGTTAACTGCACCTCGGACGGTCTTTGATGAGATTAAAACGTTTTTTTTATGTTTGGGGTGATCTACACTGGAGAGAACAGCAGCCTGTCAGCAGCAACTGTAAAAATGCCACGTTTATTACCGGAGTTTGGTTCCAATTCATGGAGGGTCGATCCGGTAAGTTTAAAAAGTCCAAAAAAAGTCCCGTTGTGGTTGTGTAATCAGATAGCAGAGGCTCTCCCGACTGTTTGCCGGATGCGTCGAGCCTCCAGAGATCAACATTTGGGACGTCGGCGGCTCGACGGCTAGGTTGCTTTGGACGCGCGCGTGCCCGCGAAGGGAACTTCGGCTGCCGCCGCGCCGCTTCGATCACTCGAATCGCGCCGCTTCCGTGGTCGCCGTGACTCCACGCGTCTCCTCATAGACTTTGAATGTAAACCGGCCGCTTCAGCCGCCTGAAATCGGGGCAGTGGGTACCAGGCTTCACTCTTTTGTGGGTTTTCAACGTAAGATTGTACACGATGCACGATTGACTGATTGACTGAATGGGGCCATCCAGAGCATTGTGCTGAGGGGTGGACTGGCCATCAGGAGCTCCGGGACATCTCCCAGTGGCCTAGCCCACTCAGTGATCACCAAGGGGCTCCCTACTTTCTCTTTCTGAGGCTGTCACAGCAGACACACAACAGGTGGGGTGCAACCTATTGTGTGTCTCTGCTCTGCTGTGACAGACAGCCTCAGAAAGAGAAAGGAGGGGGCAGGGGTGAGGTCTGTCTTTCAGTGAGGTGAATACCAGAGTGAGCGGCATGGATTGTTTATTTAAAATAATCAAGCACAATCTGAACCGAGACTTTTGTCCTCCTCGGTGATCAGTAAACGGGCCAGGCCACCGGGAAATCTCCCAGTGCTACCAACAGCCTGTTGAGCATTTAGAGAGTTTAGAACATTGCTAAGAATATTGGAAGAGTGCAGGAAGGGTTTATAAAGCCTTAAATTATTTAGAAATACTAAAATAAAAATAACATCCATACTTTGTGGATTTTCACCTATCGTTGGGGTGTCTGGAACGTAACCTCCGCGATAAGTGAGAGACTACTGTACTACTCGTATTTGCTGCTACAAAGTATGCACAGCTTTGCAGGTTCATTAAAAAGTACTAAAAAAAGAAAGAAAAAAACCATGTTATTGACTGATGGCTGTAAACCCAGTATTAACACATCTACGCCTTTGTTAAAAAAAACAGTTGAGGCTTTGCAGCAAAGATTCACACCACCCTGTTCTTCTACTGTGTCTTCACATGCACTGGAGAGGGATTACTACTTCCTGGGTCTAAATTAATGCAGCATTTATTTGACTATATACAGCTGTTTTAATTGCATACCCCCAGATAAGAAAAAAGTACCATCATTTGAAATTTCGCACCAATATTTTATTTTATTTTCATGCTCGTGAGTTGTTTGTGTTCAGTTGTAATGCCTTGAAGACGTTGATAGGTTTTTCCTCGGTCTGTCACAAATGGCCATGATACACTTTTTGGCTCTCTTATTCAATTTGTTTCATTTTCCTCATCTTTTTTATTAGTTCCCCCACTTCCTTTTTTTCTCTCCCCTTTTCTTCTAAGAAGCTTTGGCCTCCTCAGAAAATATAGTTTCCACTTCAGCGGCCCAGATAATTCGAGAAGGATTTTCAGGAGAACAATTTGATGATCAAAGGAAGCACTGTGCTTGGAAGTAGG
>JBBPBX010017317.1:29578-47010 GCA_038048925.1 Garcialebias charrua
CTCTTTCTGTGCTCGAACATTGTTATAGCCTTCCATTACCATCAAAACTGCTCTCAAGGTAGGTTCACTCACATTTAGATAATCGTTGGTACAGGAGACGAAAGATGGAGGAGCGAAGGTATAGTTTTTAGTCCTCAAACTTGATTTTTACGCACAATGAGCTTTTTAGCTACACTTTGAGAGAACAAAAGACACCCCTTATTCCAGCATTAATCATAGCGCAATACGTTCTCAGGCCCAGCAATGTGTAACCAAAGTCAAACTGCAACAATGTAGCAGAGCTACAGGAAATTGTCTTCTCTCAACCAATACAAATTTGTGCCGAGGTGTATTTCACTTATCCATCTTCTACAATTTCGCCTACTCTTAAAGCCTTGAACTCATTCTACTAGAAAGGCAGAGGCTGAGAATATTGCACTTATTTTTTGAACAGGAGAACGAAAGTAATTCCCCTTTATCAAAAAACAAACAAAACAAAAGGCAACCTATGCTGTTCATGCACTGTTTGATAATGATAAAATGAAAGTTTAAGTGATTTTATGTATGTACAGAAGAGAAAATGCTGTAGTTGAAAGTAAAGTTGTGTTCATTCATCTGCTCACCACAGACTCATGTTCGGGCTGCTGTTGTTACGACATATTGCTTTACATTATTGGTGTTTGGCATATATGTTAGATGTATACATGCATACATGATGCATGTATACATACTGTACATGTATACATACATGTATACTTAGATGCATACAGTTTAGCATTTGTTTAGCGTATATTGTAGTGTATATTTTAGTTCCTTATTTACTTTTTTTATACTTTATATTTTGCTAGTTTTGGGTGTAACTTAGCCTGGCCCTCGCCATTCCTACGCAGCTCCGCTCAATTCTCATTTCCCTTCACTGCTGGGTCTGGGACTTGTCCCATAGACAAGGATATCTCCGGTAGATTTTTGACCGGACCAATCAGAGAACAGAAGGCGGAGTTTTGAACGACGTCGACTGACGTCGTCATTCAAAATGGCTGCCGCCACGAAGGAATTTTCAATAAAACAAGGTAAAAAACTATTATTTCTCTGCTGATAAAAAATGTATTTCTTAGCTAACGTTATATCAGAAGTGTTCCTGAGCAATCAGAGAGCAGAAGGCGGAGTTTTGAACGACGTCGACTGACGTCGTCATTCAAAATGGCTGCCGCCACGAAGGAATTTTCAATAAAACAAGGTAAACTATTATTTCTCTGCTGATAAAAAATATATTTCACCGCTGACGTTATATCAGAAGTGTTCCTGAGCTTAACAGTTCCTAAATCAATTCACGAAATGGTCAAATCTGCTGGATTTAAATAGTTTCGGTTTGACATTTTCCAAACAGCCTCGGGTGCGCTACGAAAATAAATGATAAAAAATCGAATTTTATCTCAAATGTTTCATCTAGGCCAACAGTCAGTAAATTAGAGACATATAATTACACACTGGTAGCAGAAAAAATATCCACCGAGTGGTTTCTGAGCTTTTTATCTGAATAGCCTGGACCTCGCCAGGCTAAACTAACAAAACTCCGCCTTCTGTTCTCTGATTGGTCCATTCAAAAATCTAACGGAGAAATCGCTGTCTATGGGAGAGATGCCAGACCCTAGTACAAAGCGAAGTGAAGGACATGGGTCTGGTATCAACCAGGCTAGGTGTAACTAGGACCCTGTGTACATGATTCTGTTCCACATCATGTACCACATTTGGTGGAAACGACAATAAAGTTAACTCGAACTTGAACTAAAACCAGGATTGGTGTTTAATTTTGATTGAGAACAGGTAATAGTAATCCTGCTTGTAGGTCACTGTACTGCACATGAAGAATTCTCTAACTTATGAGTAGCCTAGGTAAGAATATACAAACCGGATTCCAAAAAAGTTGGGATACTAAACAAATTGTGAATAAAAACTGAATGCAATGATGTGGAGGTGCCAACATCTAATATTTTATTCAGAATAGAACACAAATCACAGATCAAAAGTTTAAACTGAGAGAATGTATCATTTTAAGGGAAAAATATGTTGTTTCAAAATTTCATGGCGTCAACAAATCCCAAAAAAGTTGGGACAAGTCCATTTTTACCACTGTGTGGCATCCCCCCTTCTTCTTACAACACTCAACAGACGTCTGGGGACAGAGGAGACCAGTTTCTCAAGTTTAGAAATAGGAATGCTCTCCCATTCATGTCTAATACAGACCTCTAACTGTTCAATCGTCTTGGGCCTTCTTTGTCACACCTTCCTCTTTATGATGCGCCAAATGTTCTCTATAGGTGAAAGATCTGGACTGCAGGCTGGACATTTCAGTACCGGATCCTTCTCCTACGTAGCCATGATGTTGTGATTGCTGCAGAATGTGGTCTGGCATTATCTTGTTGAAAAATGCAGGGTCTTCCCTGAAAGAGATGACGTCTAGATGGGAGCATATGTTGTTCTAGAACCTGAACATAGTTCTCTGCATTAATGGTGCCTTTCCAGACATGCAAGCTGCCCATGCCACAAGCGCTCATGCAACCCCATACCATCAGTGATGCAGGCTTCTGAACGGAGCGTTGATAACAACTTGGGCTATCCTTGTCCTCTCTGGTCCGGATGACATGGCGTCCCAGTGTTCCATAAAGAACTTCAAATCGTGACTCATCTGACCACAGAACAGTCTTCCATTTTGCCACACTCCATTTTAAATGACCCCTGGCCCAGTGCAAACGTCTGAGCTTGTGGAGCTTGCTTAGAAATGGCTTCCTCTTTGCACTGTAGAGTTTCAGCTGGCAACAGCAGATGGCACGGTGGATTGTGTTCACTGACAATGCTTTCTGGAAGTATTCCTGAGCCCATTCTGTTATTTCCTTGACAGTGGCATTCCTGTTTGAGGTGCAGTGACGTTTAAGGGCCTGGAGATCACGAGCATCCAGTAGAGTTTTACGGCCTTGAACCTTACACACAGCGATTGTTCCAGGTTCTCTGAATCTTTTGATGATGTTATGCATAGTTGATGATGATAACTTAAAAGTCTTTGCTATTTGCCATCATGTTGTCAATTGACCTAATTAGTGTTAATTGGTCTTCCAGCTGTTAGTCATATGCTCAATTTCCTTTTTCCAGCCACTTATTGCTACTTGTCCCAACTTTTTGGGATTTGTTGACACTGTGAAATTTTGAATCAACATATTTTTCCTTTAAAATGTTACATTTACTCAGATTAAACTTTTGATCTGTCATCTATGTTCTATTACGAATAAAATATTGACATTTGCCATCTCCACATCATTGCATTCAGTTTTTAATTCACAATTTGATTAGTGTCCCAACTTTTTTGGAACCCGGTTTGCATGACATAAACTACGATTTGAGCCTGAACGCAAAGATTTGTTAAATCAGGAATGGTTTACTGATAGAGAAGTTTTTCTTGATGCAGCTCGCATACCGGTACTTCATGCTGCTTTTCAAACCATAAATGTGTTTGAAAAAAATCAACAACTCTAGGTTTAGGAGGTTTATTGACACAAGGTCAACAATGCAAGGAAATGCTCAGGATGAGAAGAACCATCTTGACTCGCCATGAACGACAAGAACCAAAGCATGCAACAAAAATACCAAAACATGGCACCAAAAGTAAAATTGATTCACTATTTGTATGTTTTCATTGTTTGCATTTAATGTTATATTGAATTTTAAATATATGGTGCCCTTGATTGCCATGAATGATGCAGTAAAATATTTTACTACCACTACTACTACTACTATTACTACAACTACTACTACTACTAGTACTACTGCTACTACAGTTATTCTAACAAATGTGGCTCCATTTAAGAGGAAACAGTCTGGCTATACTATACTAGGATTATTGCCTGCAAAATTATCAGAGAGTCAGAGTCAGAGAGTCTTTATTGTCATTTGCACCGCATGTAGTACATGTGATGAAATGAGATTATGTACACAGGGTCCCAGTTACATCCAACAACAAAATGTAAGAGAAAAACAGTAATAACATCTAGGATATGAACTAAGAAAAACATCCAACTAGAAATACACTAAGCCCTAGAGTAATAGAAAAACGTCATTACAAACAGCAGCACGAACATGAGTCTTTATGAGCAGATGGTCACAGATGAACACAGCAACAAGAAAACAGATCAGCATCAGCATGATGTGATATTTCACAGTGATTATTCTTATTATTTATTTATTCATGAGTCTAACAGCCTCAGGGTAGAAGCTGTTCCTCAGTCTAGTGGTTCTACATTTGATGCTCCTCAACCTCCGTCCTGAGGGGAGTGGGGCAAAGAGTGTGTGTGCTGGGTGAGTGGGGTCTTTCATGATGCAGGTGGCTTTTTTCCTGCATCTCGAAGTGTAAATGTCTGTGATGGTGGGGAGACTGACTCCAACAGACTTATGTGCAGCCTTCACTGTAATAACAAAAAAGTAACAAATGAGACAACACAAATGTCCTTACTTTTTGCACCATGTCTAAATCAACAGTTAACAGATCTGTTGTGTTCTACTCTAAATTTACAGAAAAGTCCTGCTGATGCAGCAATCACTGCTCAGCTCATTGATGCTAATATTGTTAGCTTCAAGCTTTTCATTTGACTCATTGACTTAGCCTAATGCCTACGGGTGAACAGTTTTTTTTCTCTACAATCATGCATGACTAAAAGTTAAACGTTCTCTACCCATATTTTTGAAGAGACTTGACGCTTTCAGGTCTGCTTTGTCTCGTTACATAATTTCAGCACTCGAGCTGCAACAGTACTGCGATTGGATAAACAACAGTCGTCATCTGTGCCTGACAGATTCCTGAGTCGAAATGTGTATATTACTATAAACATGTAATTGCTTGTCTGTATTTGTGTGTCTCTGTGTGTATGTTCAGTTATCCATTGGTTAGCAGATAATTTCATGAAGTGTGGTTGGATTTTAATGAAACTCTCAAAGTAATAATTGGAGGTACAACTACAACTGATTAACTTTAGAAGTCCATCTGACTCGAGATGCAGCTTCTTGCACTCAGAAAACAGATGTCTGTGACTATAGTGAGCTACAGTTTGGTGCTAACGGTCATCCCAAACATACCCTGGCATATCAATGTAGATGTTTAAAACTTTGTACTGCAAGGCAATAAGAAAAATGCATTCCTTCTAGGTATACTTGGCACTTACCGGTAATTTAGGAATTTTTTGTAGGTAAATTGTCCTCAACACAAATACCTAAATGGTTTTCATTTGGAAAAGAGTGGGCTACCCTCTCTGGGTCAGGAGTGAGCTTCTGCCTCAAGTGGAGGAGTTCAAGTATTCTATGGGTTTTGTTCACCAGTGAGGGAAGAATGGAGCATGCGATTGACAGGTGCAGCTTCTGCAATATGGCATATTCTATGCCTTGCCATTGTCGTCAAGAGGGAGCTGAGCTCACTGGTCTGTCTATGTTCCTGCCCTTACCAATGGTCACAAACTTTTAGTTCTGGCCAAAAGAACAAGATACAGATGGTTAAAATGAATTTTCTCTGCAAGGTAGCCAGGCTCTCCCTTAGAGATGGGGTGAGAAGTTCAGTTACCAGTACTTGGGAGGGACTTGGAGTAGAACCACTGCTTCTCCACATCGAGAGGAGCCAGTTGAGGTGGCTCGGGCATCTGGTAAAGATGCTTCCTGGAGGCCTCCCCAGGTAGGTTTTCCATGTCTAACTGTAAGGAGACCCCAGGGAAGACCTAGTACATTCTGAAGAGACAACGTTTCTTAGCTGCCCTGATGCATGCTCAATAATCAAAACAAAGCAAAAAAAAAACTGTAGAAACGTTTCGTCTTTCGTCCGAAAGACTTCCTCAGTCTGAGGTGCTGGGTTCACAGTGTTGCCAGGTGAGAAATGTAGGATTATCGTACTAGAGTCCTAAAATTATCGTATTTTGAGAGAAATTATCGTACACCCGTCATAAACAAAATAACAAGTATGCTCTATAGTCACTCTGTTGTTGAGTAGCGTCTAACAGGCACCCCCAGTTTTGTGGCGTCAGTACTGGTGGGAACCATAGACAATAATACGTATTAATGTCTGGTGGCAACTAATGAGCCCCCCCCCCCACTTCTTGTTTTGGTTCATGGCTGTTAACCACCACCGAGCTGAAATGTGGACCGGAGATTATTAAAAAAAAAAACAAATTCTGTCAAATTAATTTAATAACTCAACTAAATTCTGTCTATTAAGTTTGTATTTTCAAGGAAATAATAACTTGATCTTTAACTTTACTGATATCACTACTAAAAAAACATCCCTAATTAAAAATCATTTTATTTATTTATTTTTGGAAATGCTTTCTTCTTGTTTCATACCCTGGACATTCCATAAAGACATGTTGAACCGTTTCAGGGAAATTGCTGGTGCACATGTCACAAAAAAGTCCTGTTGCATGTTTTCCAATTATTTTAAGATATTTATTAAGCTCTGTGTGTCGTCTAATGCGAGTCAGTTCCTGTTTCTTCCTGCTTTTCTTGTATATCCTACCTTTTTTGTTGTGTAAATGTCTTCCTGTATCAGTAATGTCCCAGTTTTCCTGTCATATTTTATTTCTTATCATTTAACGTTCAACTTTATATAAATGTTCTATCATTTTCATCACTTCTTCCAAACCGGTGTCACACGGCTCTGCTGCTCTGCTTTTTCTAACGCATGGGGCGGGCGCAGCGGACTATTCAGCCAATCATGGTCGTTGTTCTGCACATACGTCACTCTTAGGTCACATTTAGAAAAGCACGATTGGCTGGAATTTCAAGATGCCTTCAGGGTTCACAAAAAAACTCCGACAGACAGTTGCGACAGGCTGATGGAAACCGATCACAACTACACCTTCAGGGAATGGTCAAATTATCGTATTTTTGGCCTTTTTCGGGATTATTGATCGTACATCGTACAGAGGGCAAAATTATCGTACAAATACGATAATTATCGTACACCTGGCAACACTGTGGGTTCAGCTCAGTCTTATAAATAGCACCCTCTCACAGTGTTACACAACCAGTTGGCTGATGACAGCCGAAACCAGCTGCTCACATGATCAAGGAGGACCATCAGCCTAACAAAGGATCGTTAGCACCCTGATGGTTGTTTGCTATTCACAGAGGGCTGAGTGATACCAGCAATCACAGCATTGTAGGAGGGGGACAGTTGAACCCGGAGGCCTCCACCCCTGTTTAATGATGGGCGGTTTCTTTTCACAAAGATGGCCTCCTTTACTCCTCTCTCAAACCATCGTTCCTCTCTATCAAGGATGTGAACATCTTCATCCCTGAAAGAGTGACCGCTGGCCTGGAGATGAGTGTAGACTGCAGAGTCCTGACCTGATGATGTTGATCTTCTGTGCTGGGCCATCCTTTTGGCCAGTGGCTGTTTAGTTTCCCCGATATAAGACTGATCACAGCCCTCCTGACACTGAACAGCATACACAATGTTACTCTGTTTTTGCCGGGGGACTGGATCTTTGGGATGAACCAGTTTTTGCCGTAATGTATTTTGGGGTTTAAAAGCCACTGGGACGTTGTGTTTAGAAAATAAACGTCTCAATGTCTCTGAAACCCCTGCAACATATGGAATGGCCACTGGTCTGGGTCTGGGTTCCTTCTTTTCACCTGATGGTTGGCTGGAGTCCTGTTTGGGTTTCTTCTCTGCTTTCAGGAAGGCCCAGTTAGGATATCCACATTTCTCTATCAGCCAACTGGTTGTGTAACACTGTGAGAGGGTGCTATTTATAAGACTGAGCTGAACCCAGCACCTCAGACTGAGGAAGTCTTTCGGACGAAAGACGAAACGTTTCTACAGTTTTTTTGCTTTTTTTTGTTTTTTTTTTTTTTGAATGTCCAGAGGACCAGACTTAGCTTTTTTAGAGTTTCTTAGCTGGTTTGTGAATTCCTCGAAGTTCTCCAAGATGAGCTGGAAGAGTTGGCTGTGTAAAGAGATGTCTGATCAAGCTGCTGCCGCTATGACACGACTTCAGAACAACTGAGAGACCATGGATGGAAGTACTTTAACAATTCTTCCAAAAGACAGATTAATAATAATATACAGATGCTTTAGGAGTTCATAGTTAAAATAGTATTTTTGATCTTGCAAGGGAATTTTAGTTCAGCCACCAAAAATAGGAATAAACTGTATAGAGAATAAAAAATGCTGTAAACTCTGTGCTTCTCATCCGATATCCAAACCCTTCTTTAAGCTGTTTACCCTCCTTCTGACGTTCTTCTATCACTGTGACAGCTTGACGGCTTCCCACAGAGTCCCCGAGCACCTGCAAAGCAAACAGGCCTGACATGATTTTTTTTTTTTTACCTTCCCGTCTTGGCAACAACATTCTCGTGACGTTCACATCAGTGTTCACTGATTCACACGCCAACAAATAAACATCATCCCTCACATTGCCGTCCCCGGCCCCTCGTCACTGCTGACTGGGGTCAGTCTCGCTGACCAGCTCTTCACACCATCTGTTTGAGCTGGTTGACATTTGGCCCTAGCCAGCTCTGAAATCTCACCTCAGAGGGTGCCTGACGTGTTTGTTTTTGCACTGTGTGTCACGACGGAAAGATTTCACCTGTGCTTTTATTTGAAAGACGAGAAGTTTTACCGTTACAAAACATTTGCAAGAAGCGCATTGATGCAAACAACAAGTGCCTCAGATTTCTATGCATTGTGTTTCGTTGGTGTTGCTGCTTGTAAACGGCTTGTTTGCTGTTGGGGTCTGAAGTTGTGACTATTATTGTTGCCAATTTTATTCAACTAGAAAGAACTGAATAAGAATAAAGACACACAAAAAAGAACAGCAGGCACCTTAGTGCATCAGTTACAACCCTTTTCTTATCTTTGTTTTGTCTCATCAGCCACCAGAGGGGGACAGAGGACCTCCGAGTTTATAAGTGATAGAAATTGGAAAGTCACATTCACGGGTCATTTAATCTCTTTGTTTTGTTATGGGCTGGGCCTCCGGAGCCATTTTCTTCCTCACACACTCAGAATAAAGCAGAGAGACCTCTTCTGCCTACAAAAACGTTCAAACAACCATTTCTATTCAATTGGTGGTTGTGTTTCAAAAGCCTGCAGTGACTCTAAGATCAAATATGTATTCTCAGGAGATTCTTTGGCTTGTGTATTACTGTTATTTTGTTATTTCCCCATTTAATTTTGGCAGATGTTTCCAGTTTTATTTAACCAATAAGATACAAGACACAATGTTAGATACAGTTATCATGATACAAACATTTTAAACTCCATACCAAGACTAAGAAAAATGCTGAGGGATAGAAACACCAGAACAATATACTGTAAATGAACAGGAAGATTTGTGAAGAAAGTTTGATAGTGCCTGTCACTTGGTGCATTTATCTGTGGGGAGAGTCTTGAATTTTAGACAAAAAATGTAGCCATCTGTTAGCACTCAGAGTGTGTCTTGGGGATTACTGATAGCTACTACCACACCCAGTTTTACCTTAATAGCTCAAAAATGAATGACATTTTAGCAATTTTTGCGTTTGATACGGTAGAAGTGGCAGTCGTCATGAATTTTGAACAAAGTATTTAGTGATTCATTAGCACTCAGCGTATGTTTATGAAATCACTGTCTGCTACTACCCCACCAGCTTTCTGCTCACCATCTAAAATTAACTGCTTTATAGTCATTTTTGCATTGGGTAAAGTATCTGAGGTGGGTTTTAGAGACTCAATGATTTGTTCTGAACACTGAATAATGTTACCTGCTTTATCATTATCCTAGCTGCTAGCTCCTTTATTACTTTACAGAATATTTTATGTGACTATCATCCATCCAACCATCCATCCATCCATCCATCCATCCATCCATCCATCCATCCATCCATCCATCCATCCATCCATCATCTTCCACTTGTTCCGAATTTGGGTCGCAGGGGCAGCAGCTTGAGCAGGGAGGTCCAAACATCTCTTTCCACAGCCACCTCTTCCAACTCTTCTGGGAGGATCCCAAGGTGTTCCCAGGCCAACCGAGAGACATAGTCTCTTCAGCATGTCCTGTGTCTTCCCTGGGGTCTCTTCCCAGTTGGACATGCCCAAAGCACCCCCCTAGGGAAGCGCCAAGGAAGCATCCTTATCAGATGCCCGAACCAACTCAACTAGCTCCTCTCAACGGCTATGTTCACATGGACAAAAGTAATCGGCTCAAACGGCCATTCAGAATAAAAAAAGCATAATGTAAACACCCTGTTCGGGCTATTTTTTGTTTATTGAGCGTGATCCGAAATAATTTGTGATCAGAACGAAGCAGGTGATTTCCGCCGATTCATAACCCGAACAGTGTCCAAACGCTTGATCTGTTAACTTTTATCTGATCGTGAAAAACTGACCTGACTGCGCATGTGCAACTTTGTAATTTCTGCCTGGCTAGATGCTAATAATATTAGCATGTCAGGGAAGCAAAACTGGTCAGTGAGCGACACACCATTTCTACTAGAAACTTTGAAAGAGCTCAAAATGATCTTTATTACCTGCAGCTCAGTCAGGGAGTGCAGTAGCATCTCACCTGTCATTAAAACCTTCGCAGGTCCATTTTGGGTGCTCATGTTTGTTTATGTTCATCCCAGAAGTAAACCGGAAGTAGAACTTCTTCTTTATTTATTTATTATTTTTTTAGGAGAGTTTACCACTCTGCGCATGTCAGTACTTTTGTTCTGAACAAAGCCCCCTGCATGTAAACGCTCATCATGAACATATTGTGCCCATGTAAATAATACATGTGAACTCTTTAATCTGAAAACATTTCAATCCAGTCACCTTTTTTTTTTTCGGTCAAAAAAATTTGCGCATGTAAAATAGCTAATGTGGAGGAGTAGCAGTACTACAGTACTCCCCAAATCATTTTAAATATGATTTGGGGAGCCTTAACACCGTTATGTGCAACATTATCTGTTTATGGTTTCTTTGAAGTGTTTTTACTAAATGTTTTTACTCTGTTTTTATTTGTGTGTGCGCATGGATGGATGTATGCTTTGTACCACTGCAAAACAAATTTACCCTTGGGTATAAATAAAGTAACCTAACCTAACCTAACTCCTAGTCCCTCCAAGATAACTGAACTTCTCACCCTACCTCTAAGGGAGAGTTCAACTACCCAGCGGAGGAAACTCATTTCAACCGTCTTTATCTGCGATCTTGTTCTTTCGGTCACTAACTTGAGTTTGTGACCATAGGTGAGGGTAGGAACATAGACCACCTGGTAAACAGAGAGTTTTCCCTTTAAAGCTCAGCTTTCTCTTCACCACAACGAACCGGTACAGAGTCTGCAGTATTTCAGATGCTCCACCAATCTATCTGTCAATCTCCATTCTTCCCTCACTCGTGAACAAAACACCGACGTACTTGAACTCCTGCATTTGAGGCAGAACCTCACCCTTGACCCGAAGAGAGCAATCCACCCTTTTCCGACTGAGGACCCTGGCCTTAGACTTGGAGGTGCTGATTCTCATCCTAGCTGCTTCACACTCAGCTGTGAACCACTCCAGTGAGAGCTGAAAATCACAGCACAATGATGCTCACAAGACCACATCAAAGTCAAAGTCAACTTTATTGTCAAAACTGCAATATGTACAGGACATACACAGGATTGAAATTTCATTTCTCTCTGTCCCTCGGTGCAACAGTAAACATTTAAACACTAAAACACTAAAACATTTAATAAACATAAGCATAAAATGAAATGATAAAAGTGTAATACTGTCCTGAGTTTTTGCATAGTAGTTTTTGCATAGTAGTAGTATGAAAGTATGAAAAGTTACACCAACACTAAAACACTAAACATTTAATAAACATAAGCATAAAATGAAATAACAAAAGTGTAATACTGTCCTGAGTTTTTTGCATAGTAGTATAAAAGTGTAAAAAGTATATCTATAAAATAAAATGAAAGTTCTGGCATTGACATTTGTAATAGAGTGACAAAGCAGCATATGAAGTTTATGTACACAGTATATGTATGAGGTAGTTGATATTGGTATAGAGGTAAAGTGGCATATGCAATAAGGCTAGTAATATATATATATATATATATATATATAGATATAAAAAGTAGTATATATATATATATATATATATATATATATATATATATATATATATATATATATATATATATATCTATATATATATATATATATATATATATATATATATATATATATATATATATATATATATATATATATATATATATATATGTATATATATATATATTTATATATATATATATATATATATATATATATATATATATATATATATATATATATATATATATATATATATATATATATATATATATATATATATATATATATATATATATATATATATATATATATATATATATATATATATATATATATATATATATATATATATATATATATATATATATATATATATATATATCAGCAGTAGTGTAGATATAAAAAGTAGTGTAAATGTAAACAGTAGTAATAAATGTAAACAGTAGTATTGAATGAAAACAGTAGTAATAAATGTAAACAGTGAATGTAAACAGTAGTATGACTATAGGCAGTAATGTAATGCAAACATTAGTGCGAATATAAGAAGTAGTGCAAACTGAATGAGCACATGACCGTGAGTTGAGTGAATAACCCGTTTTGATGACACAGTGTTAAAATCTTTGTGTTATGTGGTGGTGTGTGAAAGTTTTTTGTGATTAATTCATTCAACCTTTATTTAGTCAGGTAAATCTTTTGAACCTCATGGGCTCATTTACGAAAGCGACCTGCTAAAACTAAAGAACAATGAACAGCAGTGATAGAATTTCATTAAACAATAAACAAACAAACAATATACAATAGAAAACAAAAAGAGAGAAAAAAACAAAAGATTTTTTTTTTTTTTTACTTTTTTTAACAAAGTATCAAAAAACTAGCAAAACATTATAAGGTAGACGTATAAAATTAAGGCAGTACAAGTGGGAGGGAGGGCAGAGCAGGCAGAGAGTTTAGCATCCTGACTGCCTGATGAACAGAGCTGTCATTTAGTCTGCTGGTTCGAGCCTGGAGACTCCTCAGTCTCCTCCCTGAAGGCAACAGGCTGAAGCAGCTGTGTAGTGGGTGTGTGGGATCACCTGCCATGCAGAGGGCTTTCCGAGTGAGGCGGTTGCTGTGTAAGTCCTGTAGTGAGGGGAAGGAGGTGCCGACAATCTTCTCAGCTGCTCTCACGATGCGCTGGAGGCTCTTGCGGCAGGATGCAGTACATGCACCAAACCACACAGTGATGCAGCTGGTCAGGACACTTTCTATGGCACCTCTGTAGAAGGTGCACATGATGGGGGTTGAAGCTCCAGCCCTTTTCAGCTTGCGGAGAAAGTAGAGGCGCTGGTGAGCCTTCTTGGCCAGTGATGCAGTGTTCCTGCTCCAGGACAGGTCCTCTGAGACGTGCACTCCCAGGAACTTGGTGCTGTCCACTCTCTCCACTGTGGTGCTGTTGATGGTCAGAGGGGCATGTTGGGCATCCCTCTTCCTGAAGTCCACAACAATCTCCTTTGTCTTCTCCACGTTGAGAGTGAGATTGTTGTGTCCGCACCACAAGGCCAGGCGGCTCACCTCGTTCCTGTAGTCCGTCTCATCGTTGTTGCTGATGAGACCCACCACTGTTGTGTCGTCCGCAAACTTGATGAAGTGGTTGGAGCTGTATGATGGTGTGCAGTCGTGTGTTAGCAGGGTGAATAGAAGGGGGCTCAGCACACATCCTTGTGGGGCTCCTGTATTCAATGTGATGGTGCTGGATGTGTTATTCCCGACCCGTACTGTCTGTGGTCTCCCGGTCAGGAAGTCTAGCAGCCAGTTACACATTGAGGTGTTCAGCCCCAGACTGTCCAGTTTAAGGATGAGCTGTTGGGGGATGATGGTGTTGAATGCTGAGCTGTGTACATAATCTCGTTTTCATCTCATGTACCACATGCGGTGCAAATGACAATAAAGACTCTCTCTGAAGTCGATGAACAACATTCTGACATAGGAGTCTTTCGTGTCCAGATGTATGAGAGCTGTGTGGAGGGCAGAGGAGATGGCATCGTCGGTTGAGCGATTAGGCCGATATGCAAATTGGAAGGGATCCAGGGAGGCAGGGAGGACAGATGTGATGCTTTTCATGACTAGCCGTTCGAAGCACTTCATCAGGATGGGGGTGAGTGCTACTGGACGATAGTCATTGAGGCAGGAGGGCGTTGCCTTCTTTGGGACAGGGATGATGGTGGTGGCTTTGAAACAGGTGGGGACGATGGCCTGACTCAGCGAGATGTTAAAGATGTCCGTGAAGACCGCTGCGAGTTCTCCTGCACAGTCCTTCAGCACACGACCAGGTATGTTGTCAGGACCAGAAGCTTTCCGGGCGTTGATCTTGATGAATGATCGCCTCACGCTGTCTGAGGACAGCGCTAGCACCTGGTCATCCGGAGAGGGGGTGAGTTTTTGTGCAGGTGTGCTGTTACATGCCTCAAACCGAGCAAAGAAGTAATTCAGTTCATTCAGCGTAGAGGTTGAGCTGTCACATGTCTGGGGGGATGGTTTGTAGTTAGTGATGGTCTGTATTCCCTGCCACAGAGGTGAGGCACTGAATGAACTATATCTGCACATCAGTGAGCAGCAAACAGCCTATCCTGATGCTGCAGCATGTATCCTTGCTGTCCTTGAAGCGATGAGCTATTTTCCTGGAATACTGCTTCTTGGCCTTTCTGATGCCCCGGGCCAGGTTGTTTCTGGCTGTCCTCAGGCCCACCTGATCTCCCGCTGTGAAGGCAGCATTCCTGGCTCTCAGGAGTCTGTAAACCTCTGCTGTCAGCCATGGCTTCTGATTTGCCCGAACAGTGATGGTTTTGAGGTTGGTTACATCATCAATGCACTTGGTGATGTATGAACATACAGTGTCTGAGTACTCCTGGAGACATGTGTTGTTGTTTGTGGTAGCAGCTTCTTTGAACATACTCCAATCTGTGGTGTCAAAACAGTCCTGGAGTGCCTCTGAAGACCCCTCTGGCCACACTCGTATCTGCTTGCGAACTGGTTTTGTGACTTTCACCAGTGGTCTGTAAGCTGGCTTTAGCATAACACAGATATGGTCAGAAGCACCGATGTTGGGGAGGGGGAGGGCCTTGTAAGCTGCTTTCATGGTGGTGTAAACTTGGTCCAGTGTATTTCTGCCTCTTGTTGGGAAGTTTATGTTTCTGTATGTTTTTGGAAATACACTCTTTAAATCTGCTTGGTTGAAATCACCAGCCATGATGAGAAAAGCATCAGGGTGTGCTGTTTGCTGCTCACTGATGTGCAGATATAGTTCATTCAGTGCCTCACCTCTAACTTTGCTGTTGGAGCTTGGAGGAATATATACAGCAACGATCATAACAGCTGTAAATTCCCTCGGTAAATAGAACGGTCTGCATTTAATAGTCATAAACTCCACTAAAGGTGAGCAGTGTTTGTAGACCACAGCAGCATCCAGACACCATGCGTTGTTGATGTAAACACAGAGCCCCCCTCCGCGTGTCTTACCTCCCTCGATGAGAGCACGGTCCGCTCTGTAGCATGTTAGCCTCTCGAGCTGAATAGCATGGTCCGGAACGTTGTTATTAAGCCACGTTTCCGTGAATACAAACACACAACAGTCTCTCACAGTCTTTTGTGTCGTTCGTAGCAGGCGTATATAATCCAATTTGTTGTCCAAGGAGCGTACGTTAGCCAAAACCATGGATGGAATAGCCGGCTTGTGTGGGCTAGCTGCTAGCCTAGCTCCGATACCTCCGCGCTTACCCCGCTTCTGCTTCCTGTCACGCCGCTTGTGGCGCTTCCACTGCGGGCGCGATGAAGGGAGGCTCGGTGCTGGCTTCCAGAGCAGGCCGCAGGCACGTAGCTTCTCCTCGAGCTCGCTGTTTATTTCCAAATGAGCGGTTTTTCCGACATCAAGCAGGAACTCACGGCTATACTTGCGTTCTTGAACACGTAGACATGACGAAGACGTGCCGGCACATTGCGGCATGCAGGACAAAACAGACGAAAGCACCGTGTTGTTGGGAGAGAGAGAAGCCACGGCGTTTGCACGCGCCGCCATGTTGCCAAATTGAGCCTCATCTGCAAAGAGCAGAGATGGAACCCTGAGCCCACCGAACCGGAGTCCCTCCACCCCCTGACTGCACCAAGAAATTCCGACAATAAAATGTGTGGGCCGCTTGTGGGGAAACGGTTTGTTTGTTGCTCCTCAGATTGATGAAGTCCCTTGGATGAAGGACGAAACGTCTCTCAACAACAACAAAAAAATAAGAAGAAACCATCCAGATGACCAGACTGAACATTATTGTTCTGTCCATAAACGTTATGAACACAATCTGTGACACTGAGCAGCTTTGGCAGAGTCCAACCCCCACCCTGAATGGGTCCGACTTACTACCGTGATGTGACAATCAACAAATTGCCGTGGTGTAGTGGTAATGGCAGTCGTCTCCCGATCGGAAAGTTGGCGGTTCGACTCCCGGGACCCGCACCATGTGTCGTTGTGTCCTTGGGCAAGACACTTAACCCTGAGTTGCTCCCGGTAGGACTGGAAAGCACCTTGCATGGTAGTCTGCCGCCACCGGTTTATGAATGTGTGTAGCATTCAATATATGTGTAGCACTTTGAGATTTTCAGTAATGAAAAGTGCGTTATAAATTGAATTAATTATTATTATTATTATTAACTGCTAATAACTTAACAACTAACCATGACTTCAGCAGTCCAACATGTTTATTACCTCACTATTGTAGAGTGCTTTATTGACGATTTAAAATTATTCATGAATATCAGTGTCACTTTTTAAGAGGGTTTGCCAAGTTTGCATTTGACTTTGTAGTCACAGGATTCATATGGTCTTTCTGCATCTTTGACTTCCTCAAATTATCGGCCTTAAACACAAAATACCTCCAAATATTGCATAATGTTTGTTAACTAAAGGAGGTCACAGATTTTACTGATGTTTTTCACATATTATAGCGTTGCATACTTCCAGCTACAGTTCAGTGTTATTATCGGCCATGATTGATGAATGCAAACCATTATCTTATGTATTGTTTTAGAAATATCAACAATTTTTTTTACAGATTATTACAGTGTATTTCATGTTACACTATTATTAACGACTTCTACAGTAATGATCACAACCATGTATAGCTCCACATGCTTGATTTGAAGTTTCAAATGATAGAAAGTGGTCTTGTAAGAAAAGACAGCTGATTTTCTGAAGCTATGATTGGATGGATGGGGGAAAAAAAGAGGGGGGTGGGGGGTGGGCAAGGGTTTACACCTTTACTCCTTTTTTGTCACCTGCCATCCCACATGTCACATTTTTTGTTTCCTGGCTAGAATGCTTCAGAGTTATATAC
>JBBPBX010017318.1:0-13686 GCA_038048925.1 Garcialebias charrua
ATCAACGATAGAAAACATCAACGGCTATAAAACCAACGGCTTTCTCAGCTCTACAGTATTTATCCCCAAGGACCCCTTAGCTGTCTAACAAGATGCCTGACGTAAAAATACGAATTAGTTGTCTAACAAATAAGAATTAGCTGTCTAACAAGATGCCTGAACAAAACAATACAGAAATATTAGGGAATTTATAACAGCTACTCTCCACCCCAGAATGAATGGGCCTACCTCCTGGGTTTGGATGTGGGCTGCTCCATGTAGGGAGCAGGTACATGTCTTGGACCTGGGGGGTATAGAGTGTGCATCGGGATTATGAATGGAGCGTGTCGTTACTGTTTGTCTTTCTATGTCTGAGGGTGAGGATGAGGGTGGGTCTGAATGAGTGTATCTGTGTATGAATGTTTAAGTGTCAGGCTGGGACTTGGACTGCCCCCTCTCTGATACTTCTGAGGCTACCTAGTGTCGCACTCCTGCCACGTGGCCCCCTGGTGGGTGTTCCTCTGCCCGCGGGCGTGCTTGGGACCCTCACTATCTGGGGCTGGGCGCTTGGGCGTTGTCGGCTCGGCCTGGTGGCTGCCTGGTGGGGCTCGGGTCCTCTGGTCCTGTCGGGTCTGGACCTGAGGGGTGGGCGTCCCCGGTGCCCGAGCATCGGTGTCCGGCCCTGGGGCTACATCGGTGCAGCGGGCTCCGGCGGGGGCCTGTGTATTTGTCGCTGTTGACCCCGGGGGGTCATTGTGTGTGGTCCCTGGTGGGGTTCGTCCGGTTCTTCCCCTTGGTCGGATCTGGGGAGTTGACGAGTGGCTCGTCCTGTTCGGGTGGTCCTGGGGACTCTGGGCTCGGGGTCCTTCCTGGGGTCTTGGGCTTTGATCGCCCTTTCGTCTGTCTCGGGCTTTGGGGGGACGGATCTCTGATGCTTCACATTCGCTACTAAATGTTCTATTGGAGGAACCTTATTCACTTATGCATGCTCACAACCACACACAAATGGATGTAGGGATGTATATGTAGATATATGTAGATGGGTATATAAATGAATATAAATATATATGTATGTATACTGTATATATATTTGTAGGTATGGGTATGTTTATATATAGAAATCTAATGCAAGGTCATGAATATTATCAGTCTTTATGCTTGTATGTTTCGTTGCTGTGTTCTGTCATGTGCTTTGCAGGATTGTGGACGGAGGTTTGGTGTGTTTGCCTTGTGCTCTTTTTGTGGATAATTGTTGTTTTGTTGTCTCACTTTCTCTTTTCTTTCTTTCTCTCTATTAAAAAAAAAAAAAATAAAATACATATTGGAGTGAGAGGATGGCTATAAGGTGTGAAGGGAGGCCATCTATAAATGAAAAAAAAAAAGTGTAACACTGTCCTGAGTTTTTGCATATAAGTCATAAAAGTATGAAAATTTACACCAACACTAAAACACTAAACATTTAATGAACATAAGCATAAAATGAAATAATAAAAGTGTAATACTGTCCTGAGTTTTTGCATAGTAGTATAAAAAGTATATCTATAAAATAAACTGAAGGTTCTAGCATTGACATTTGCAAAGAGTGGCAAAGCAGCATATGAGTTAATGTACACAGTATATGTATGAGGTAGTAGTTGATGTTGGTATAGAGGCAAAAGTGGCATATGCAGTAAGGCACATTGGGCATCCTTAAATAAGGCTAGTCAGAGAATACTGTATATGTATCAGCAGTAGTGTAGATATAAAAGTAGTGTAAATGTAAACAGTAGTAATAAATGTAAACAGTAGTAATAAATGTAAACAGTATTAATAAATGTAAACAGTGAATGTAAACAGTAGTATGACTATAGGCAGTAATGTAATACAAACATTAGTGCAAATATGAGAAGTAGTGCAAACTGAATGAGCACATGACCGAGAGTTTAGTGAATAACCCGTTTGATGACACAGAGTCCAGTGTTAAACTTTGTGTTGAGTGGTAATGTGTGAGAAAGTTTTTTGTGTTAAGGCAGTTCAAANTCACTCGGAAAGCCCTCTGCATGGCAGGTGATCCCACACACCCACTACACAGCTGCTTCAGACTGCTGCCATCAGGGAGGAGACTGAGGAGTCTCCAGGCTCGAACCAGCAGACTGAGAGACAGCTCTGTTCATCAGGCAGTCAGGATGCTAAACACTCTGCCTGCTCTGCCTCCCCTCCCATTTGAACTGCCTTAACACTAAAAACTTTCTCACACATTACCACACAACACAAAGATTTTAACACTGGACTCTGTGTCATCAAACGGGTTATTCACTAAACTCTCGGTCATGTGCTCATTCAGTTTGCACTACTTCTCATATTTGCACTAATGTTTGTATTACATCACTGCCTATAGTCATACTACTGTTTACATTCACTGTTTACATACTACTGTTTACATTCAATGTTTACATTTATTACTACTGTTTACATTTATTACTACTGTTTACATCTACATTACTTTTATATCTACATCACTGCTGATACATATACAGTATTCTCTGACCAGCCTTATTTAAGGATGTCCCAATGTGCCTCTCTGATACATCTGAGGCTACCTAGTGTCGCGCTCCTGCCACGTGGCCCCCTGGTGGGTGTTCCTCTGCCTGCGGGCGTGCTTGGGGCCCTCACTATCTGGGGCTGGGCGCTTGGGCGTTTGTCAGCTCGGCCTGGTGGCTGCCTGGTGGGGCTCGGGTCCTCTGGTCCTGTCAGGTCTGGACCTGAGGGATGGGCGTCCCCGGTGCCCGAGCCTCGGTGACCGGCCCTGGGGCTACGTCGGTGCAGCGGGCTCCGGCGGGGGCCTGTGTATTGTCGCTGTTGACCCCGGGGGGTCATTGTGTGTGGTCCCTGGTGGGGTTCGTCCGGTTCTTCCACTTGGTCGGATCTGGGGAGTGGACGAGTGGCTCGTCCTGTTCGGGTGGTCCTGGGGACTCTGGGCTCGGGGTCCTTCCTGGGGTCTTGGGCTTTGATCGCCCCTTCGTCTGTCTCGGGCTTTGGGGGGACGGATCTCTGATGCTTCACAATCGCTACTAAATGTTCTATTGGAGGAACCTTATTCACTTATGCATGCTCACAACCACACACAAATGGATGCAGGGATGTATATGTAGATATATGTAGATGGGTATATAAATGAATATAAATATATATGTATGTATACTGTATATATATTTGTAGGTATGGGTATGTGTATTTATAGAAATCTACTGCAAGGTCATGAATATTATCAGTCTTTATGCTTGTATGTTTCGTTGCTGTGTTCTGTCATGTGCTTTGCAGGATTGTGGACGGAGGTTTGGTGTGTTTGCCTTGTGCTCTTTTTGTGGATAATTGTTGTTTTGTTGTCTCACTTTCTCTTTTCTTTCTTTCTCTCTATTAAAAAAAATAAAAAATAAAAAATAAAATACATATTGGAGTGAGAGGATGGCTATAAGGTGTGAAGGGAGGCCATCTATAAATGAAAAAAAAAAAGTGTAACACTGTCCTGAGTTTTTGCATATTAGTATAAAAGTATGAAAATTTACACCAACAACTAAAACACTAAACATTTAATGAACATAAGCATAAAATGAAATAATAAAAGTGTAATACTGTCCTGAGTTTTTGCATAGTAGTATAAAAAGTATATCTATAAAATAAACTGAAGGTTCTAGCATTGACATTTGCAAAGAGTGGCAAAGCAGCATATGAGTTAATGTACACAGTATATGTATGAGGTAGTTGATGTTGGTATAGAGGCAAAGTGGCATATGCAGTAAGGCACATTGGGCATCCTTAAATAAGGCTAGTCAGAGAATACTGTATATGTATCAGCAGTAGTGTAGATATAAAAGTAGTGTAAATGTAAACAGTAGTAATAAATGTAAACAGTAGTAATAAATGTAAACAGTATTAATAAATGTAAACAGTGAATGTAAACAGTAGTATGACTATAGGCAGTAATGTAATACAAACATTAGTGCAAATATGAGAAGTAGTGCAAACTGAATGAGCACATGACCGAGAGTTTAGTGAATAACCCGTTTGATGACACAGAGTCCAGTGTTAAAATCTTTGTGTTGAGTGGTAATGTGTGAGAAAGTTTTTTGTGTTAAGGCAGTTCAAATGGGAGGGGAGGCAGAGCAGGCAGAGTGTTTAGCATTCTGACTGCCTGATGAACAGAGCTGTCTCTCAGTCTGCTGGTTCGAGCCGGGAGACTCCTCAGTCTCCTCTGCTGCTCCATAAATGAAAGTTAGTATTAGTATAATTGGATTTATGATAACTGGTTCCTGCTTTTTGGAATTGGCTGGTTCCTGGTCTATCAACACACAAGGAAGACGTCGGCAGCAAATCTGGATCTGGTCAGGCTGCCTGCCTTACATGATGGTTTGGTTCATGTCCCGAGAACCCAGACGTTTGGCTGAATGGATTAGATCTCGGGGATTTTCTCAGGCACGTTCCATTGGTATGGTCATTTTAATTTGGACATTTCGGAAGCGAGTGGACCGACACAGACTGAAGGTAGATGTCATTAAAGTTCTGCCTGTCCCCAAAACAATCGTGTTTATCTGACATTTGGCTCCCTGACTGGCCTTGACAGGCTGTCTTATCTCAACACGTCTGGAGAAGTTTTGTAAACCTGACGCTCTCACCCTCCCAAACCTTCTTCCGAGGTATTCCACAGACTTTTCAGAGGAGCCCAGCTGAATAAACATTCTGTCATCATTTCAGGACTCTGGATTTGTCTCGGCTGTCCTCGGCAGCCCCCCCGAGTGTGCACAGATCTCCAGAGGGAACTACTGTATATGAACTGAGTGATTTTATCTGAACTCTGCAGTGCCTCTACGGGCTGGCTGCTCACCGCCTTTGAGTCCCCCTCCCCCAGCCCTCTGCGTAATGTCGGCATCATTATGTGCTTGTGTGCAAGATTTTTTTTTTTCATTACCACATTTTTGACCTTCAAACAGAGGTCAAAAATGTGTTAGGAATTTTTTTGTCTCCAAACCCTATGTGTCATTTTTCACCACTTTTATTGTCTGTCCAACAGATCTCACTTGTAAATGAGTCTTCGAGGCTCAATGTGACTTATCTGTTTAAATAAAGGTTGAATGAATGAATAAATGAATGAATAGTTTATCTTGTGAGTTATATAACTTAGAAAATAAGCAAATTCCATTCAATTTTGGTGTGGCTACATTTAGATGTAAAAAAAGTTCACTATCAAAACACTTTTATTGCCAAGACAAAATTCAAGATGGCCACCATTATACATGTAAATTGGTCACCTCAATCATTTGAGCAAGCTATGCTTTTTAGTTCTTTTATTGCTTAAAGTGTAGTTTCCACCAATGATTGGGGTAGCCAAAGATTAATATATGGCGAAGGCCACCACTAGCCACCCCCTGACTCCACCACTGCACCTGATGGGATGAAACTGCTCGCTCCACTCACCAGGATCCACCACACTCTCAGCACTGAAACACATCGTCACATTAGATTTAACTCAAGAACTTTCAGTTTTTAACAACGCTCATAAGTTAAACGTTCTCTTTTAATTTAAATAAATATTTTGGAAAGAACTTGGAAGGCTACTGCTGGCCACATGAAAAATAAGTTCCATTGTAAAATATTATAATATAAAATTATTTGTCTTTTATAAGAGCTTTTACGTATTATTCTGATAGTTCTTTTTGAAGTTTAAATGTTGTGTCTAGATTTGTTTTATAAACATTTCTTGCACACAAAATGTAGCATTTATTAACAATATAATATGTAGCATTACAAGAGGGCACTACAATAAATGCAAACATTTAACGTCCAATAATTCAGTAACTCTTAATAAAACACCAACATATTAAGGTAGCTTCTGTTTGCCATGAACTAAATGTGGTTTCCAACGAATTATTTCTAAAATAAAATTCATAGACGATTAAAAGTTAATTAAAATAAGCTTAAGACTTTTATCAAAAAGTGTAAAGCTGTAGCCTCTGTCATACGTCTTTTTCTTTTTAAACTTTGAATGGGTGATTTATTTATTTGTCCACTTGTGTTTCAGGGACACCTGCACGGCCAGCGGACGCGTGAAGCCAACCACCGAGCAGCGGTTCAAATCTTCGAGCGGGTCAACTCGTCGCTGTTGCCCAGAAACATCCTGGACCTCCACGGGCTGCACGTGGACGAAGCCCTCGAGCACCTGGCGCAGGTCTTGCACGACAAAATTGCAGGTGGTTTATACTTTCCTACAGAGAAGCAGCGCGACTCAGATCATCAGCGCGCAGATCCAAACTAAATGAAGTTAGAAGGATGTTGGGACTGCAGCACGCGAATGTTCTAACGGCACTCTGTGTGTTTTATGTCTCTGGACAGAATGTGAGCAGGGTTTGTGTCAGCCCCAGCTGTCTGTCATCACAGGAAGAGGGAACCACAGCCAGGGGGGCGTGGCCCGCATCCGCCCCGCCGTTATAGACTACCTCAACAACAAGCACTACAGGTACACACACAGACACACACACACACAGGCTGTAACAACTAGGCTTTTTCACCTACCTCCTCTGGTATCTGTGCATCTGTCAGGTTCAGTGAACCAAAGCCCGGCCTCATGTTGGTCTGTTTGAAGTGAGAAGACCTCGTCTGCGCTGCCGAGGAGAACCACACTCTTCATCTGCGCGCCGGTTTATACGCCGTGCATGAACTCAGTCAGCGCGTGTGTTTTTTTTTTTTATTACGCTCTGTCATAAAACATGAACATTTGGTCACGCTGACGGTGTTTTTAATCTTTGTCCACTACGTCTTATAAAAATGAACTGCCTTGGTTTTTTAATTGTTTTAAAATGTACGTTTTTAGAATGGCAACATGATCTTTAACTGAAAAATAATCACATTTAACATTTGGTGTGTATTTTCTGTCTGCGCTGCTCTCCTGGCAGATTTGAACTCGTCTTTCGACGTTACGTGTCGTCGTGCTTTCTGAGACGTGATTACAAAACGACGCCTGCTTTGAAGGTGGGGAGAGCTTTTCTCTCGCTTTTGGCGAGACCGTCACCCCGAGCCGAGCGTGAACGTTTACAGATCATCAAAAGGCAAAAAAAAACCCAAAAACTAAAGGGATTGAGCAACTTCCTCTGTGACTTCTGTAACGTCTGCCTCTGATTTATTTAGCTCCAGTCCAAACAGGCTTCAGCTGCTAACACACACATACTCAGGTGATCAGCCGTGTTAACCCTCCTGCTGCCCTCGGGTCAGATGTGACCCTAGGGCAGCAGGAGGGTTCTTCTCTATTGAGGCCATTGGATCGTTTGCAGCTTTTCACAATCACTTGGTGCCGAACTTTGTAGCAGTGTTGTTTCAAAAGGATGTTTTATAACTTAAAAATGTCTTAAATGTGGTATATTCACACACAGCTCTGCTCTGATGAAGGTAGATATTTTAAGGACGTCCACTGTACAGAGATTGTATTTTTTAAACTGACTTGTTTGAGGTTTTTTTTTTTAAACAGAGAATGTTATTTTGTGGAATAAAAGATTGTATATATGTATTTATTTATTTTTGTCATATTTCTCCTCGTGTGTGTTTTTGACTCTGTAAGTCGTTATCTGTGATCCCATCTTGGAATAAAGATGAAACTTGAGCACTATGAGGGGAAAAAAGAAGTTAAGAGTGTTTTAACAAATAAAAGTGAAAGGGTTTTACAAACTAACGGTGGTTAACGGTGGTTAAATTAAATGTTTGAGACTTCACCCCACTTGATCTAAAACCCTCCACAAGGGATTACTTTTGTCATTTTTTGCTGAAATTTGTTGAAACACTTTAAATCCTCACAATGAAATGTTATTCTGCAACTGGAGTACGCCAGCTTGATTATAATTGTTTTACTCAATTTTATTCTTCCATCTGGAACATTTCAGATCGTTTTATTTATTAGTGTTTTGATTTGACTTCTTCCTTTTAAAATTAGGATTTTGTTTTTGTAATTAACAAGCTTTTAAATAATGTTAAATAACTACAAAGTGTTTTATTTAAACCAAAGTCTGATGTCAACAAACTTTGTTTTTCAGCAGATTTTTTATTTTTGACATATGTTAAACAAGATAACACATTTAGGATGGATGTTAAAGCAGACATTTATTCATAATCACACATATTTAGCAGCAGCAGAGGTCTGATTGTACATAACAGAAAAGCAAATTACTTCAACCTCGTTCACACGGCAACAAAACTGCCACCATTTATTTTAAATGAGAAAAACCAGGATGCCATCAGTGTTCAGTTCATGATGAAAACACTTTTTTTCACTTTTGAGTAAAGAAGTCAATGCTGTTGGCTGTTTTCTAGCAGAAGATGTCATCACTTAATGTGGAGAGCAAACTAAAAAGGCACAGATCAGTTTGTATCGAAATGGATCACTTGTCTCACTTTTACTCGTGAAGGATGAAACTGTAAAGAAAACTCAGCGCGTTGGCTTTTGTTCTTAAAACTTGTTGGATTATGATCCTGCTCCTGGACTGCAGCGTCAAAGCAACACGGAGGGAGTTTTAAAGAGTAAGAGGGTTTATACAAGTTGGAAAGTTAAATTAAAAAAGCACAACTTGACCTGGAGCTGCTGGAAACCAGTCCTAAATCTCCAGCAGAGGTTTTGATGAGCAGCTGTGCGGGAATATTAAACAATATATACAATTCAAGATATAAATGTATACAGTATATTACATATATATAATTCTGCACTGACCAGCGCTAAATGACCATGACACAAACACTATTTGTTGTAAACGTAGTCTGAGGTCATGAAATCAAATTTAATATATATATTTTTTTACATTAATCAGGCAGTACATTTTTATCTTTTCTAATTATTTCATTTGGTAGAGAGCAAGAAAATAAGGGAGATGTGAAGCATCAGCTTGTTTTTAAGGGTTTATAACAAAATAATTCCAATTAATGACTGTAAAATGAAATTCTGTGCCAAATCCTGACTGATGGTCAATCTTCCATAATCCACATTTAGAGTTTGTCTACCCAACTCTGTAGGATTGACCACCACAGGTTCTTGATGGGAGTTTTCTGGCCGTGAACCAAAACGCTGATGTTTTGTTCCTGGAGTCACTTGGTGATGACTTGCCTCATGGCACGGCGCTCCGTCGTGTTTGGAAAAAGCTCAGGCTCGTCAACAAACTTCCAAACAACAGCAGATATTTAGAAACAGTTTTCTGAGTGGTCACGCTGGTCTAATGTGACATGATTCATCCAGTCTGTTTAGTTTCTTGAAGATTCATTCATTCATACTGTTCACAGTAAGCATCTGACTGAGTTGTCCAAAAATTCACCAGATCTGCAGATAGAGGAATAAATTCAAACTATTTTCCATTTTTGAGATTCATATTTAATGTGAATTTTCTGCCAAACGAAATGGATATTTGGTGTAAACCCCATTCAAGATGGCCGCCACAGCTAAGTGCCCTTGGTAAACACATAACTTGGCCTGTTTTAGACACATTGAGCTAAAAGATGGTGTGGTAGCTGACAGAGGCATTTCCAGGGCAGGCACCATCCCTCCAAGGAGTTCTGGATCTGCCCCGGGGCCTCCTACCAACGGGACTGGCCTGGAAAACCTCCAAAGGGCTCAGGAGGCATTTTGATCAGATGAACCACCTCAGCTGACTCCTTTCGATGCGGAGGAGCAGCAGCTCTACTCCCCCCGGGTGACAGAGCTCCTCACCTTTTCTCTAAGGCCGAGTCCGGCCGCCCTACGAAGGAAGCTCATTTCGACTTGTATCAGGGCATGACCCAAACTTTATGACCACATGTGGGGGTCGGAGCGCAGACGGACCAGTAAATCCAGAGCTTTGACGCTCAACCAACCAAAGAAACGCCCTCATTATGAGGACGAGGCCTGGTCCATCCAACGCTCATTCCATCCTGCCATCGCTTGTGAACAAGACGCTCAGATACGTAAAGTCCTCCACCCGAGGCAACGACTAACATCTACGACTGATCAACATTGGGAGTCGACCTGATTCAAAAGGACCATCACGCACGGCTGACCTTATCCAACACAAACATGTCTCTAACTGGTCAGTTTGACAAACATGGAGCTCCAGTTTGGTGTGGTAGTAGCTGAGAGTGACCCTGAACACACTTCAAGCAGGAACACATCTGGCGAGGTCTCGTTTGTTTAATTTTTTTAATGTACTTTATTTAACATTACTATAAAGATCTTCAACACAATAAGTAAAATCAGATTACATTAAAGAAAAAATAATAAATGGAGGAATAATGATTTATAAATAATATAAACAGACATTGGCAATATTAGTATTAAGATCTTGCCATCTACAAAGTAAAATAAAGTAGAAAGTGTGAAATAAATTTATACATAAATTAGTAAAATAAAATAATTTGTACCGTTTAGTCTATACAAACACTATTTTCTTAACAAATGCACAAAATAAATTCAAATTCATATAATAAAGGGTCTGTTTCAACAAAAAGAAAATAAAAGTAAAAAAAAAACCCGGGTCTATTTATGAGATAAAGTTAAATTTCTTTAAAATGTTTTTTACACGTTTCTGATGATTTAAATAAAGTTTTTCAACAGAGGTTGGTAATATGAGGTAAACAGAGGTAATATGTTTGAAGTCGGTTTCTTTAAAATTATTAAATGAGGGCATTCTATTTCATCTTGTGGACATAATAGTTTGCCAGAATTATAATTATATTAGATTTATTATATTTCATCTGAAGAAAAGTCTGAATAGTTAGATGAGCAATATTTGCAGTTTTGATAATACAATGTTCTTTCCAACTTTTTCTGTGAGGAGTCTTTGCAAATCCAACCAAAATATCACAGCATGAGAAATTTTCAAGTTTGTCAGAGAAAACGTCACAATGTCATTTACAAGTTTGACCAAAAGTCATTTCTCAGCAGTTTAGATCTCTGGCCTGAAATCCGTCTGCAGATACATATTCCTTTAAATTTGATCATTTAAAAACTTTTTAATGATTGGTTATCTTTTCTTAAAGAACATATTGCGAGGTCTTTTGATATCTTGTGTTGTTTGGCAGTTGCAGCTCTTTTGTTTGCACCTGCAGTAAAAAGCAGAATGGTACAAATAGTCAGCAGGAGAGAGAAGAAGAAGAAAGAGTTTTTCGTGAGGTGCAGCTGCTGTGGGGGAGGCGAGCTCCTCAGGCTCAGTCTCATTCAGTCACACCTCTACACAACGACAAGCGGATGTGTCTTAGGCCCTTTTCTTTCTGGTAGTTTCTGACTTCCCTTCTCTAAACTCGCAGACCAAACAGCTCTGAAGGATCTGCAGAATCTCACCTCAGCTAATCAACTCCAGCTTGTACTGCGAGGTTTTACTGATCACCCTGTAATGATTGATGAACAAGTTGAAATTAAAGTTTTCAACTCTGTGGAGTTTCTCAGGCGGCAGCCAACATCCGCTTCGTAAAGACCGAGCCGACTGACAAAGGTAGGCCTGAACATCTTTTTTCCTTTTTTATTCAGAAATAGTCTGATGCAACACACGTGTCTTTATGGACATGTTTGATGTTTTCTCTTTACATTTTACTCCAAAATCAAGTAATATATAACAGTTAGGCCCATTTATGAAGGAAATACACATGGATTATTTCATTTATGCCTAAATATTGGCTTTTCTTTTAATTACAACAAGTGAAAGTTTCTTCTTGTGAGATCATTGAGCTGAATGGTGGAAAACCTTCTGATTAATAATGCGCCCATGATGGTTTAGGTCTCTCCATCCAGAAGACACGGCAGGTGGTTTTTAGGTTAACTAGATTACAAGTTAACAAGGTTTATCTAATAAAAACACCCAATCATTGTTTAATTCTTCCAGAATGAAACATCAGTCCATGTAGCTGTGCATTCTGAGACTACGCTGCAGATGTTTCTTTAGAGGTAGAACAGAGTGACTGCAGGAAGATAAGTGAATCTTCTTGGTGACGTTGATGCTTTGTGTTGTTGACGAGCGCATGTTCAAGATGTCAGCTCTAGTCCTGAGGCTTGCTGCTGACATAAAGATAACAAATTATCAGACATTTCAGTGAAATAAACAACTAAATATTCCAGTTTCTAACCATCGTGGATGGATTCTTCGTCCTGCTAACACCTTGTCTTCTCTCTTCCCCCAACCAGCGACAAAAGGTTCAACCTTGACTGTTCAGACAGATGATTTAGAAGATGGCGGAGGAGAAGTGCGTGACCTGGACCACGGCCCAGCAGAGGCCGAAGTGAGACGAGCCAACATGGCCTAAAGAAGTGAGAGGTTCACGTAAAGCTCGTCTGCAGGAGAGGTGCCGGCTGCAGGAGAACCCTTCAGAGGAAACGCGTCATTGTTCAGTGTGATTAGCTGAACGGGTTCTGCAGAGAACGTTTCTAGTCATGGAGTTTCCACAAAGCAGGTTCAAGTGTTGCTTGTGGTCAACCTGACATCAGTCTGTGCGAGAGGAGAACCTTGTATCTGACTGAACTGACAGGAAAAAGTTGACCTTTGACTTTCTGCCAAGACGTCGCAGCAAACATGAACGACATGACGGAGTTGTCGGTGAAGTGCGTCCTGGTTGGGGACAGTGCGGTCGGTAAGACGGCCCTGCTGGTCCGCTTCACCTCAGAGACCTTCCCGGACTCTTACAAGCCAACGGTTTTTGACAACACGGGTGTGGAGGTCTACATGGACGGGGTCCAGATCAGCCTCGGGCTGTGGGACACGGCGGGTAATGACAACTTCAGGCAGATCCGACCCAGGTCGTACCAGCAGGCCGACGTCGTCCTCATGTGCTACTCTGTGGCCAACCCCAACTCTCTAGCCAACATCCAGCGCAAGTGGATCGCCGAGGTGCGGGAAAACCTGCCCAAGGTGCCGGTGCTGGTCGTGGCGACGCAGACGGATCTGAGGGAGGCGGGGGTCCATCGAGGCAGCTGCATCTCGCCGGCCGAGGGGAAACGAGTGGCTCACGAGGTGCACGCTAAGGGCTACCTGGAGTGCTCGTCCTTAAGCAACCGCGGCGTGCAGCAGGTGTTTGAGTACGCCGTGCGGACAGTTTTCAACAAGTACAAGAAACAGGAGCGGCGACGGGTGTTCAGCATCAACCAGTGCAAGATCTTTTGACTTCTGGCTTTGACTGGTTTCCACAGAATCCTGTTGTGATTGCTCTTCAAACAGTCAGACATGCAGGGTGGACGTTACCTTTGAACAGCCGGGTTGTTTTTCACTAATCTCTCGCAGCTCCGCTCCAAACTCGATTCAAACTGACGGAAAAATAAACGGACGGACAGAGGTAGACGCTCTGTGGCTGTAAGACACGGGGATGAAATCATTAACGGTGTTTCGAAACAAGCGGAAGCTTGAAACCCTTTAAGGCTTTTAGAAGAAGAACTGATCAAAATGTTTCAGTGTCAACATCGCGTCAACAAGACAAGATGGTGGTTTCATACAACCGAGGTAGTTTAAGTTACACATTTCTCAAAGTCGAACAGATCAATTTCAGGATTTTTCTAAATTTAATTTGAAGCACTGTTTGATTATTTATGGTTTGAAAAAAATATTGTAAAAACTTAAAATCTCAATGCACAACGTATTTCTACATATTTCTTTGATTTAAAAAAAAAATTACCTAAAGTAAAATGTTTACAGCTCTTATGTTGACAATAACGTATGCAGTCTATATGTTTGTTTTCCACAGAATATA
>JBBPBX010017318.1:13767-40632 GCA_038048925.1 Garcialebias charrua
TATATATATACATACTGTATAATGAAAATCTATACAAAACTAGTAAAAAAATAAATAGAAATGAAAGCAAGGTTTATTGTACATTACAATTCTTTTTTGTTTAATTCAGACGTGGGAAATGTACGGTTCGAGGGCCAAAAGTGGTCCTTGGACTATGTCCAACCGGCCCCCCATCCTTAATTAAAAAGAAAACAACTTTTAAATAAGTTGATGAAAACCTGCATTCTATCAATGAAACTTAAGGAATTCTAAATAAACTTGAACAAATACATCATAAACATTTGGAGTAAGATACGCTAAACAATTTTAATTTTAAGTCATGTTTCTCAAACTAGATTGAACCTTAAGGACAAACAAACAAAAAACATGTTTTGTTTTTATTTCATACTTAAGCTGACAAATACATTTTCTCAAGAGTTAATTAACAGACAGTACGTATTTTATTATTTTAGGCATATTTTTTACCAAGCATGCTAACTTAGCTACAACAAGAAAAAGGCTGAAATAATCATATCTGTCTTCAAGGAAATTATTTTTCTATTTTCTATGCCAGGGGTTCTCAAACTTTTTGGGTTCAGGGGAGAACAAGTTTCAGGGACCCCCTCATAACTCTCATGTTTATTAAATTGTTTTCTTCAATTTGGCTCTTTAATGCAATAAAAATATTTGTGTAACATAAATACTCAAGACCTGTTCTTTAATAGTGTTAATACTTTTTTTTTCATTTACCCTTTATTTATCCAGGTAGTCTCATTGAGCCACGAGAACTCATTTTCAAGAGAGACCTGTTTAGGGAGCAGATGTGGGTTAAGGGCCTTGCTCAGGGGCCCAGAGTGGGGCGAATGAGGGTATACAATTTTTAAACTTTTAAACATGGGGTATTTTTCATTCAAAACACAACTAATTTCTAATTTCAACTTCCAAAAATTACAGTTTTGACAAAATTAACATAATAAAAATAACACTTTAAATTTTAACTATTCACATAATGAATATAATAAATGTATTGACACTTCGTCCAATTATTACAGAAAACTCTTTACATAAAACAGAACAGAATTGACTGATGCCTCAACTCAAATAGAGAGTGTGTGTGTGTGTGTGTGTGTGTGTGTGCTTGTGTGTGTGTTTGTGTTGGGGGTTGTCTGGGGGCTCCTCCCCCAGAAAAGTTTGAATATGTGATTTCCTGTATCCAGGGTGTCCCCCGCCTCTCACACAATGATGGCTGGACATGGGAACCAGCCCCGCAACCCAAAAAAGAAGAAGCGGATAAAAGATAATGAATGGATGGAGGGATTTCCTGCATTTTGGTGTATTTTAACGGGTCCTTAAACATCTACGTGCCTGTTTGAAAATAATAATAATTCTTTGCACCAGCTTGCGTACCCCCGGTGTTCTGGGGACCCCAGTTTGAGACCCACTGCTCTATTCATCCCTTCAGTTGCTTGAAACATCTTGATTGAGCCCTCTGGAAAAAAAAAGTTGCCCACCCCGTTGGGCGACAACAGTTTTAGCCGTTTTATTTAGAAATTTTAAAATAACTGATTTTTTTAGCTAAGTTTTATTTAGTTTTATTGCCTCAGTGCCCTCCAGATGTCCTTGAGTTCAAATGACTGGCATGGTCTCAGTTTCTAGATCATGTGGGTCATTTTGATGCACATGGCCTTCAGCTGAAGCTGCAAAGTTTTGGTACATTAATTGTGTCTGTGCAGATGTGGACGGCAAAAGTATTCAACGAAAACACCTACTGTATTTTCATGTGAAGTATAAGATCATTGTTGTAAATATATTTATTTTATTGCACTTATGTTGGCTTTAAATGTGTTTCTAAATTCTCCATGCTGGCTTTACTGGTCCTAAAACACTTCAAGGCAACAGTTTATCAGCATACAAACACTTAGTTATAGTTTTATACATAATATTTTATGTAATTTATTGTTTTTAATAATACTGCATTTAATACAATAGCCTACTCCTGGACATTTGTTAGTCTTGTATTTTTGGTTTAGGATGCTTATGTTACATAATTTAATCTGAGTTGATAAGATGTGTGAATAAAACCTGAGAAGCTGAACGTTCTCTCATGATCTCCGTAGATGTTTGGGGACGTGTTTTCTCCAGTAACAAAAAAAAACGGTGAATTATTTTCACAAAAGCTGCTTAACAAACACATGATGTAGTTGTCTATGTCAAAACTCTGAGTAGTTTTTACTTAAATAAACATCAACACAGTTTAAAACTTAATGAGCTCACACATCTGAACCTGGACTTCCATCAGTTTTTTTATTTTTAAGTTTCACACCAAATTAGTTTAGCTCCAGAGGTAAGACTTGTTAAACTATTTAAGACTTTAAAATTCATTTTAAAACTCCACGATCTCAGCAGTATTATTGATCTGAAGTCAGCTTGTTCAGATGTGCAGCTCTTAATTAACTGGTTTAAGTGTATGAGGATACAAAGTCTGTCAAAATATGATTCTGCGTTTAACGTTTCTGGCCGATTTAAAGAACAAAACTTACAAAGAGAGACACGAGGAAAGGAAAGAAGCTCGAAGAGGACGTTCCTCCCCCCATTTCTCCCGCTCGTTCTCTGCATGTGTCTGTTTCATGTGGTGTTCAGAGCAGCTCAGGACGAGAGGCATGAAACAGACTTTTCAAGGATATGCCAACCACAACCCAGCCCCCCCCCGCGCACACAATCTGATGACAATTTTTTTTTATACAAACACTGCATGTTAGCATGAGCGTGTGCTGAAATTCATGATTTTTGAGAGGAAAACGTTGCTAAGTGTCTTGAAGCTCTATATTTCCTAACGCATTGTCTTGTAAATGCATAAATAAATATAAATAAACATATTATTGCTTTTTAAATTATGTTTTAAGGCATAAACCCCCATTTTCTGGTGCACATGCACCTAACTTAATGTAAAACACTGTAGACATGATTTTAATGTAAAAACTGATCAGAAACAAAATACTTTTACAAAATTATCACAAAACTCTTGCGTGTATCTGCAGAGTAATAAATTAATATTAGTGTGTGTTAGGTTGATTTCTGTGTGAGTGGAGGCTACAAGCGCTCTGAGTGTTTGACTCTGCTGTGGCCTCATCTTTTATGTCACTTCGTGCTTCGCCACAACTACCACAACACCTCATCTGTCTCTTTCTGTGTCTTTGTCTCATTCAAACGCACACAAAGAAACACACAGAACCATACGGGTCTAGCCGCTTCACCATTATCGGCAGCTGGAGCGGAGTTTGGCAAGCTGGTCTTTTTTCAGTGCAGACATTTAGAAAACTCACTAAAATCTTTAATAATAAATTATTATAATCATAAATTATGCATCAGTTTATGCAGGGAGAGGAGTGGACGATGCTATCGCATCTTAACACTCGCTCATCTGGAAGGAGCAAATAATATGGTGCGGATACTTTTTATCGATTTTTCCTCGGCCTTTAATTCCATCCAACCTCATATATCGGCAGCAAGATTAAAAGAATATAATGTGGACATAGCCCTAATTGTGTGGCTAATAGATTTTTTAACAAATAGGTTACAGCGGGTCAAATTTAATGGCACACTATCTGATGCCGTGGTGTCCTCCACAGGTGCACCTCAGAGTTGCATCCTATCTCCTTTGCTGTTTGTTCTTTATACAAACATGTGCCAAAGTCATCATGGGAATCATCACATTATAAAGTTAGCTGATGACTCAGTTATTGTGTCTCTGGTAAATGGAAATGTTCTGACTGGCCAAGATAATGTTCTGCAGGACTTTTTGGCGTGGTGTCAATCATCCTTCCTGCACATAAATGCATCTAAAACTAAAATGATGAGCATAGACTTTAGGAAGTCTTCTGTCCCTCTCCCTCCTGTTACCATTCATGGTCAGGCTGCGGAAGAGGTAGAGGAATATAAATACCTTGACATAGTGATGGATAATAAATTGAAATTTGAGTCAGATGTAATCTGTCGAAAGGCCCATTTAAGGATGCATTTCCTCAGGAAACTAAGGAGCTTAAATGTTGACTGCACTTTTATGAAAATGTTCTACAGTTGCTTTATAGAATCTGTTCTCTTTTTCGTTTCTTTGTTGGTTTGGGCTGATGAACTTGAAAAACCGAAATAGTTTACAGTGTGTTATTAAAGAATGCAAATAATAGGGATTCAATTGAATGACATCTTGGATCTTTTTAAGTCTAGATCCATATCTAAAGCTAAAAAAATCTTGGAGGATCCCACCCATCCCCTACACGCTGAGTTCAATCTGCTGCCTTCAGGCAGAAGATATGGCCTACCAAGGTGTAGAACAAACAGATTTAAAAACTCCTTCATCCCCTCAGTCATTGGATTTTTAAACAAAAATTAGTTTAAAAACTATCTCATTTCCTATTGTTATCTTGAATCTTAAGTAATGCTTTTAAGGATAAACTGTTTGATCTTCTTAAGTTGTACCTTTTAAAATGTTTTTAAGGATGAACTGTTTGCTCCTCTCAAGCTGTACCTTCCGAAATGTTTATGTATTTTAATCTGTAATGGAGGTATTTTCATTCATTTTATTCTTTTCTTCTTTTTCTTCCTTTATTTTGTTTTAAATTGTAGTTGTATGAATGTGTTGACTGTCTCACTACCATTATCATTACCTGCTGTAAATGAATTGCCCTTCGGGGACCTAATAATAAAGTTGAAGTTGAAGATATTTTCATGGTTAATGTTCTGTCACTGAGCAGCTACCGATAAATAAAAACAGCTACTGTGGATGTTATTAGCAACACCCCTGAGGGCTCGTTGGTTACCATAAAAACCAGAACGAACCAATTAACTCCAGTTTCCTTGATTGTAACTTGTACACGTCAGTGAGCACCTTGTTAATCGACCGTCTGACTGAACTCTGAAGAATTCTTTTTTTTTTTTTAATCAGGAGAACATACAACAGTTGACAGTACATACATTTTACAAAACTTACATGACTTCTCCGATTTTTTCCCCCTTTCTCCCCCCCTCCCCCCTCCCACAATAAACACAACTCACCCCACTAACATAACCAAAAACAGGACAGAATGAGTAAAAAATAAATAAATAAAATAAATAAAATAAAAAAAAATAAATAAATAAAGGGGGAGGAGGGGGATAGGACGACACCGAGAAACTAAAAGGAAAACAGTGTTTTACCCATTCATTTATCCTTTAAAATTAAGTCACATGGTAATGTGATGAGTCAGTCACATCAGTCTGTACATTATGAAGGCAAAGATTTTACATATGACATAAAGGGTGCCCACTTATAAGTAAAGTTTTCTGAATTACCTCTCACTGTTAATAAAAAAAAATTCCATCTTCAAGAATGATCTTACAGTGCCGGCGCTTTGGTGTGGGGGATAAGCACGCGGCACATATTGAGGCTAAGCCTCTCTGCAGGCGTCGCGGGTTCGCGTCCCAGACCCGACGAGCTATTTCTGCAGTGTCTTCCCTCTCTCTCTACCCGTTTCACCCTCTCCCTCTACAATAAAGGCTACTAGAGCCCAAAAATGTAAAAAAAACAATTAAAAAAGGGAAAAAAAGAATGATCTTACAGTATTAAGCCATTGTGATGTGGATGGAGGTGTGGGAGCAGACGCAAATCTACCATATAGGCAAATGAGGCTGTTGCCTGGGGCCCCCAATCAGCATGGGCCCCGCCCCGCCCCGGCCAGTCACCTACATCCCTAACATTAGCCTGGTTGATACCAGACCCATGTCCTTCACTTCGCTTTGGACTAGGGTCTGGCATCTCTGCCATAGACAACGATTTCTCCTGGAGATTTTTGAATGGACCAATCAGAGAACAGGAGGCAGAGTTTTGTTAGTTTAGCCTGACGAGGTCCAGGCTATCAGATAAATTGCTCAGAAACCACTCGGTGGATATTTTTTCTGCCACCAGTGTGTAATTATATGTCTTTAATTTACTGACTGTTGGCCTAGATGAAACATTTGAGATAAAATTCGATTTTTTATCATTTATTTTCGTAGCGCACCCGAGGCTGTTTGGAAAATATCAAACCGAAACTATTTAATATCCAGCAGATTTGACCATTTCGTGAATTGATTTAGGAACTGTTAAGCTCAGGAACACTTCTGATATAACGTCAGCTATGAACTATATTTTTTCTCAGCAGAGAAATAATAGTTTTTTACCTTGTTTTGATGAAAATTCGTTCGTGGCGGCAGCCATTTTGAATGACGACGTCAGTCGACATCGTTCAAAACTCCGCCTTCTGCTCTCTGATTGCTCAGGAACACTTCTGATATAACGTCAGCTATGAAATCTATTTTTTCTCAGCAGAGAAATAATAGTTTTTTACCTTGTTTTATTGAAAATTCCTTCGTGGCGGCAGCCATTTTGAATGACGACGTCAGTCGACGTCGTTCAAAACTCCGCCTTCTGTTCTCTGATTGGTCCGGTCAAAACCTACCGGAGACATCCTTGTGGATGGGAGAAATGCCAGACCCAGCAGTGAAGGGAAATGAGAATTGAGCGGAGCTGCGTAGGAATGGCGAGGGCCAGGCTACCCTAACATTGCTCCTGCTTGTTAATGTACGATTAACATAAAAATAATTATAGTTACGATGAAAACGATCATTAAAAACGCAATACAAAAACCGGTCGATTTCTGTATCCCCCTACTAAAAATGGACTATTCCATCTTGACATCTTCCGGGTCAGAGGTGAACTCGGGTGCTAACGCTGTGGCTAGCTGGTTGTGCTTGGCGTCTTCATAAATCATGAGAGAACCCCGCTGTATCAAGCCAAATTAACGCGGCCGGAGGATTGTATTGGGTGTTTTGTGTCAACCACTCGACGGTGAGTCGTTTGTTTTATGTATTTGGGTTCCTTTTATGAAATAGAAATGCGGTGGTGACACGCCCACTCCATTTATGTATTTGAGATTTAAAAGTGGTCTTAGTGATTAAAAGATCATTCTCTTTTTGTTAATTTCGTGGCCGAATAGAATATATATACGTAAAGTATTAAATAAATCCTTTGATTTTTGTAATTTCATCCTTTTAGGATCATTTTAGTTACTTTTCATTAAATCTGTTGACTGCCTATAGAAATTTGGAATTGGTTAATTTCTTTTGGGTTGCGCAACAAAACAAAAGAAATTACTATTTGTTTTTTGAAACAATATTGAAGTAAATTAAGCTTAATTGACTCTTATATGAATTAAACTTGGATACAACTTGGAAGTGCACTTTAAAACTTGATCTGTAACTTTAATTTGATCTGTACTGTTGATGTGGTCTTTGAATTGAAGTTATAATAATAATAATAATAATAATAATAATAATAATAAACTTTATTTGTATAGCACCTTCCTACAATGCCTTGCATTGACCAAGGTGCTTAACAGGACATTTGAATGATTCTTGAAAAATACCTGCTGGAATTATTTTATTTGTTTTTGTGAATGTTTAACTATGTGAATGTTTAACTATTTTTGATAACAGTTTAGTCCTGTGTATATAGTAATGCTAATTTTTGTTTTGTTTATGACCTTGTTTAGGTCAGGGTTTTTTTCACCCCCTGTTCCCACCCAGGATGGCAAGCTACCGGATCACCGCAGCTGTGCGGTAGGACTTAAATTGCACCAAACTATTTGTTTTTTTCTGGACATATTACCCTGGATCATGAACTACAAACTACCAGATTATTGATTGATGGACCTTTAATCATCCGGGATTCAAGAACTGATTTAAAATAGAAAAAAAAAGAACTCTTGGGTGTAATCAGGGTCTGTTTTGTTGTGTGTATTTTGTCTATTGGTTGTAATTAGGGTCTGTTTTGTTGTGTGTATTTTGTCTATTGGTTATACTCAAAGAAAATGATTATTATTACAAACAATATTATTATAAATACCTTCCTAAGTCTATACAATACAAACAACTTAAAACTTGCTTCTTGTCTGATGGTGTTTTATTCACACAACAGGCTCCTCAGCTGAACCTTTTCTGACTGCCTATTTACCATATCTGGCCGTGGTCAGGCGCCTAGCCTTAATGAGCGTTACACATCACCCAAAAATCCAGGAAGTGCTCAGTATGCTTGAGCGGGAAGACAGAGGAGATGGAAAACAGATGAAGCCAACGCGAAGATACGAAAGCGGAGCGGAAAAACGTAAAAGGACTTTAAAGGATAGTTGTACCTTATTAAAGTAGAGAAAAAAACGGTTGTTTTTATTGTCTAGTTCCCAGTATTATAGCCTGTCCCTCGCCTTCCTACACAGCTCAGCTCAATTCTATTTTCCCTTCACTGCTCCGCCTGGGACTTCTCCCATAGAGAAGGATTTCTCCGATAGATTTTTGACCAGACCAATCAGAGAACAGAAGGGGCGGAGTTTTTGGCCCCTAACCCACGCCCCCACCTGTTCCAGCGCGCAGCCAGCGAGCATCCGCATGTTCTCATTCAAAGCGATGCAAAGCGATGCAGGACTGTTTTATATGTGACACAAATGTATTAAATTCCCCTTCTTAATCCCTTATCTGGAGTTTTCTTTTGTTTTTTTGCCAAAAGTCAAGTGATCGCTCCCTCCTCCTCCTCCTCTCCCTCCGCTGAGTGCAAATGAATGAGGAAATGGCTGAGGTTGTCACGAGAGAATTAAACTCGGGTTTTACGTTGCTGCCTGAGTCCCTGCAGATTTTCTGGTCTTCTGGTGTGCTGGACCAGTGCTCCATGGTTTTATTTTATTTTTTAGAACGTTTTATTAACATATAAACACAGAATATGCAGCGGGAGCGAGAGAAAATGCAGCAGGAGGCGGAGCTGAAGTCAAGTTCAGCAGACCATGGGGGAGCAGCCATATATGGCTCTGAGGGGGAGGGAGCAGAATGCTTTCCCTGTTCAAAATTTTTCTAAGATCCAATGGTTTTGTTCCTCAGCAGAGGCCACGCCTCCAGCAAGAATCGGTTCTCTATAACAGAAAGTCCAGACCCTAGTACGAAGCGAAGTGAAGGACAAGGGTCTGGTTTTAACCAGGCTACCAGTATTAGAGAATTAACATGAAAATCTTTGACCTTCAGGGCAGGGCTTAATGGTACATTTAGGCTGATTTGGGGGAGGGCCCCTTTACAAAGGTTTGCCTGGGGCCCCAAAATGTCTAAGTCCGCCACTGTGTGGGAGATTTCCAGGTGAGCAGAATACAACGACTAGCAAGGAGAGAACAAAAGGCCAGGACCTCCCCCTGCTGGCGGGATAGATTAAGTGTGGTTCCTGGAACTCCAAAAATGGCAATTAGTGGATCACTTTGAATCTGGATCCTAAAAACTCTTGAGAGTATGGAGAAGAAATATTTCCAAAACCTTTGCAAGTTTGGGCAGAAGAAAAACACATGACTTAAGTTGCAAGGTGAAGCCTGACATCTATCACACTGGTCTGGGATTGAAGGGAAATTTTTAGATAGACGGGATTTTGAGAAGTGTACTCTATTTATTACTTTAAACTGTATTAACTGTAGTCTGGCACATGGTGTACTTTGGCATATGCTGAGAATAACTTTATCCCACCATGAATCTGACAGTTCAACCCCCAGTTCCCGTTCCCATGCAGTTCTGGTTTTACCCGATGAGTCGGCATCAATTGCCATAAGTTTTCCATAGATAGTAGAAAGAGGAGATTTCAGATTGGGCTTCAAAACTAGGAGTTCGACCCATGGTGGGTCAGTAGGCAGAGTCGGAAAATTTGGAAACCGCGATGAAACGCAATGTCTAATTTGGAAGTAAAGAAACAAATGTGAAGTGGGTAGGTTAAATTTAGAAGACAATTCTGGAAAACTAAGAAATAAACCATCTTCGTAAAGATCTCTCATTGTTCTAATACCTCTCTCATGCCAAATTCTGTAGGTAGCATTAATGGATGCTGGAGAAAAATGTGATTCTTTAATAACGGCATTTTATTAGAGGGTGATACAAATTTAAAGTGGGACCTAAATTGTGACCAGATCCTGTGTGTAGAAAGCACTATAGGATTTGTAGTAACAGAGGATAGTTTAATTGGTAATGATGAATAAATAATTGAGGCAGGTGAAAAAGATGCAGAAATCGATTGAATTTCAAGTTTACACCAAATCAGATCAGGTGAATTTAACCAATAAGTCAGTTTATGGATATGTGAGGACCGGTAATACATTGTAAAATTAGGTGGAGAAAGACCACCATTTGTGGTGAACTGTTGTAATAAAGAAAGTCTCATTCTGGGGGCGTTTCCATTCCACAAAAAGGCGGAGACCATTTGGTCCAGGGACCTGAAGAACTGTTTGGGCCAAAACAGAGGGATATTTTGATATTAAAACAGAAGTCTAGGAAGCACATTCATTTTGATAATATTAATCCTACCAATCAGTGAAAGAGGGAGAGAGTTCCACCTCTGAAAGTCTGATGCGATTTGGGAGACTAGTGAAACATAATTCTGAGAAAACATTGAGGGCAGTGTACGTGTAATATTAATTCCCAAGTACCTAAATCCCGAGGGACTGAGCCTAAAGGGGATATCAGATGACCTGAGCTTTAATGCTAATGAATTCACTGGGTAGCATTCACTTTTAAGTGAATTAATTTTATAGCCAGAATACGATCCAAATTTTTCCAGAGTATTTAAAATTGGGGGAAGACTACATAACGGGTCAGAAACATACAGGAGAAGGTCATCTGCATATAAGGACAGTTTAAGCTCGACACTAGAGCGGATGATTCCATGAAAAGAAGAAAGGGATCTTAGGGCAACAGAAAGAGGTTCAATGGCTAACGCAAACAAGAGGGGGGAAAGAGGGCAACCATGTCTTGTACCACGTTCCACCGGAAAATAATTAGATTGGACGGAATTAGTGAGAATACATGCTTGAGGAGATGTATAATGTAGCTTGATCCAGGATACAAACCTCTCTCCAAAACCAAACCTATTAAGAGCGGCAAAGAGATACTTCCATTTCACTCGATCAAAAGCTTTCTCGGCGTCAAGAGAAATTATCACTTCAGGAGACTTGGGGGAATGAGTTGAAAAAATTGTGTTCAATAGTGTACGAGTATTAAAAAACAACTGGTGACCTTTGATGAATCCATTCTGTTCTTGTGAAATAATCAGAGGGAGAATTGTCTCAAGCTGAGTTGCGAGTATTTTAGACAATATCTTAAAATCTACATTCAAGAGTGAAAGGGGTCTATAATGCCCCTTTTCCACCGGTCGGCACGGGTCGGATGTTACGTCATATGTGCGTCGCAGAGACCCCCTTTACGCCTTCCCCACCGGATATTCCGTGCTGCTCCGCGCCAGATTTCTTGAGATTTTTGGTGTGGTTTCAGAGGGGTACTGAGGCGTGCTCACCCGCTCCGGAAGGAGGAAGGAGGAGACTCGAGCTGTTTTCACGGAAGCGAGGGAAGCGATCACGGCAGGACTTTACATGAATAACACGGTAAAAACAATTATTTGTTTTTAAAATTATAGCAAAGATGGGTCTTCAGCTGAACGTGTCCTTAATAAAATCACGTACTGCTCAAAACTGCAGGAATTTAAAAAGTAGGATCGCCACGAGCAACGCGCGCGGGCGGCTTTATGTCTTTAAAATGTAGCTCAATGAACAGATATAAAAATATATTTCATAGCTGACTTTATAGTACGAGGGCTCCTGAGCTCAACCACGCTTTAATATTGTCACGTAGTGGTCAAATCTGCTGCATTTAAAGTAGGTTCGCTTTGACTTCTTCCAAACCTGTGCGTGCACTACGAAAATAAATTATAAAAATTCGAATAATAATTCAAATAACTCAAACGGGTTACAGTCAGTACATGAACATGTTGTGATTAAAATGAGTTAGTTTGAAAAATATCTGCCATGTGGTTTTTGAGGTATTAGCTGATATGTGTTACAAAGTACAAGGGAGAAAAAGATACGAGCTAGCTTGACACATTTATGTCTATAAAACATTGAATATTTATTCAAATAACTCAAACAGGTTATAGTTAGTACATGAACATGTTGTGATTAAAATGAGTTAGTTTGAAAAATATCTGCCATGTGGTTTTTGATATAATTGATGATATGTGTTACAAAGTACAAGGGAGAAAAAGATACGAGTTAGCTTGACACATTTATGTCTATAAAACATTGAATATTTATTCAAATAACTCAAACAGGTTATAGTTGGTACAAGAACATGTTGTGATTAAAATGAGTTAGTTTGAAAAATATCTGCCATGTGTTTTTTGATATAATTGATGATATGTGTTACAAAGTGCAAGGGAGAAAAAGATACGAGTTAGCTTGACACATTTATGTCTATAAAACATTGAATATTTATTCAAATAACTCAAACAGGTTAAAGTTAGTACATGAACATGTTGTGATTAAAATGAGTTAGTTTGAAAAATATCTGCCATGTGGTTTTTGATATAATTGATGATATGTGATACAAAGTACAAGGGAGAAAAAGATAGGAGCTGCTTGACACATTTATGTCTATAAAACATTGAATATTTATTCAAATAACTCAAACAGGTTATAGTTAGTACATGAACATGTTGTGATTAAAATGAGTTAGTTTGAAAAATATCTGCCATGTGGTTTTTGATATAATTGATGATATGTGATACAAAGTACAAGGGAGAAAAAGATAGGAGCTGCTTGACACATTTATGTCTATAAAACATTGAATATTTATTCAAATAACTCAAACAGGTTATAGTTAGTACATGAACATCCTGTGATTACATTCTATTAGTTAAAAAAAAAACAGTTTCTGGACTAAATTAACCACATTTTTCTTTTACAGTCACCAGAAGAAAATCACCAGAATTCAACAACCTGTGTCGTCTTCTGGAGGAAGCCGTGAGACACCAGATGGAAATTCGTTACTTCTGTTTGTCACTTCAAACTTTTCCTATTAAACGTTATATTTTCTTAAGTGGTGTTCTGGAACATTCAATTTTCTAAACTTATTTTACAATGTGAAGTATGTACATGTATAGTGTTTAAATCCATACTGGAAGTTAAGAGAACTTTCCATTTGCATTTGACCTTTAAAGCAGTGGTCCCCAAACTTTTTCCTCTGAGGGCCACATAACTTTTCCCTTCGCTGGTGGGGGGCCGGAGTCAGTTTTTAACAGGAAAAAGTGTGACGATTGCAGGAGTGCCTAAATCAGGGGTGCCCAACCTTTTTTGAACCAAGAGTTACTTTTGAAGTCGGCAGTTTGCCGAGAGCTACTCGTCCAGTCTCAGTATCAAAAAACAAAATTTTTCATCTCCCTACTCCTCACTTCTTTAAAGTAAATAAAACAGAACGTAATGTGTTGCTAGTTTTATTTAATTAAAGTATTTTATCAAAGTAAAATGACGCAATATTTGAAAAGCACACCATATTTTTTAAAGAAACGAATAAACAATGAACTGAACAATATAAAACTCCCTCATTTACACTAACTATTTACAAAAAGTGACTTACAAAGGTGCAGATTTACAAATCTCCAACAACTATTTCAAACCTCAATAAAACCTAAATATCAAAACTAGGCAGCTGCTCTGTGCAGCAGGATGGTGTCATCTGGTGCAAGCTGTATAAAATAAATGTGTCTCTACCTTAGTGGCACTTCTGACACTGAGAGGAGGAGGCGCGGGGCAGTATGAGGTGGTTGGGAGGCGCAGGCAGGTCTCCAGATGATCATCAGTCATTGTGGATCTGTTTTTGGACTTGATGATTTTCATGTGTGAAAAAGCAGACTCACACAGGTAGGTAGATCCAAAAAGTGCTGTTAAGTTCAAAGCACATCTTCGGATGTAAGGATACTTTTCTTCTGAGAGCAGACTCCAGAACTCTCCATCCACGCCAGGTGATACTCGAATTACAGATGAGGCAAATAGACTTTGAATTAGAATAAACAAAAAAATACTCCTCCTCCCACTCTGTGTGAAAATAATATTTATGTGAAAGGGAGACAATTCAACTTACTCCTTCATCTTTAAAAACTGTGTTAGGATATGCTAAGTACTTGGTGACCGTACAGTACTGTACATGTATTCATTTGTAAAAAAAAAAAAAAAATTTTTTTTTTTTTTTACTATTGTTCTGGGGGCCGGACCAAATGTGGGGGCGGGCCGGATGCGGCCCGCGGGCCGTAGTTTGGGGACCACTGCTTTAAAGAATCATAAGATAAAGATTATTAGAATCTGCTCAACTGTTATTACGTTATAAATTATTTGGTTCTAGGATGAAGTCATACAAAAAAAGTCAAAAATTAAAAGTGGCCAAAGTCCTTTGGACAGTTTAAAGTTAAAGAATTCACAGACCATCCATCTACCCATCCATCATCCATCCATCTTCTGCGCCCAGCAGCAACTTTACCAGGGAGACACAGGCATCAACATCCACCCCTTCAGCTCGTAGGAATACCTCAAGGTGTTCACAGACCATCCATCCATCATCCATCCATCATCTGCGCCCAGCAGCAACTTTACCAGGGAAACTCTGGCAGTTTCAAAGATCACAGTGTGATGTTTTAAATCAACTTTATTTATAAAGCACATTTTAAAAACCACAGGGTCAACCAAAGTGCTGTACAATAACATAAAAGACAAGTTAATTAAAAACTATAAAAAGCATACAAAAATAAATACATATACCAGTCTTACTGCAGGTGTGTTAAAATGCCATAAAATATAAGATCACGTGTTAAAAGCCAAGGAATAAATGTGTGTTTTTAAATAAGATTTAAAAAGTTTTGAGGACTGTCAGCAGCAACTGCTCAGCTGATCTGAGAACGGGGAGGGCAGGAAGGTTGAAGCAGCTCAGACAAATATGGTTTTGCAACTTTATCAAGCACCTTGTGCATAACTAAATAATAAAATATGTTTTTAATACATCTTTATTGTAAAAATACTAAATTGGAAAATACATGGGTTTAAAGAAGGCAACAAGGTAGGATTATGAATTGGGTTTAAAGATTACAGCTCATGAGGTACTCATTATAGCATGACATCTCTTTCACAACATTCTGTCAAAGCCTTTATTGTGTTCTTCTTCTAGTGGTGGCTACTAGTAAATAGCTTGAGGGAACACTACTGCCACCATGTGGTAAGACGAGTAGGATTCTGGACCCCGCCCACAGAAGGGGTACAAAAAAGCTGTGGAAACAGAATATAGATGTGACCCGACCCGAACTGAGCCGATCTGAGCCGAGCCGAGCCGAGCAGTGGAAAAGAGGCATAAGACTCGTAAGCAGTAGGATCCTTATCCTTCTTTAACAGGAGAGAGATTGAAGCCTGAGTCAAGGTGGGAGGTAGCAAGCCACGCCCGAGTGACTCATTATAAACCTCGAGAAGTAGAGGGGTTAACTTATCTTTAAATTTTTTGAAAAATTCGGCAGAGAAACCATCTGAGCCAGGTGTTTTACCACTTTGCATATTCTTAATTGACGCAAATATTACTTTTAATTTAATGGGAGCCTCAAGTTGATCAGAAATCAATTTGTCTATCTTAGGAATGTCAATATTCTGAAGAAAGGCAAGTAGCTCATTTGAGTTCTGCTTGTAGTTCAGATTTATACAGATCGCAGTAGAATTTTTTTAAGGTGTCACTAATGGAGACAGGGTCTGAAACAAGGTTGCCCGACCGATCCTTGATTTGCGATATTGTGCAAGAGCCAGCCTTTCGTTTCAATTGATGTGCCAGAAGTCTACTTGGTTTTTCCCCATGCTCATAATAAGTGGCTCGAGATCGGATCAAGAGACGCTCCGCATCAGATGTTGTTAAAAGATCAAGTTCCATCTGAAGATCCTGTCGCTGTTTCAGCAAATCGTGTGACAGATTAACGGCATTTTGACTATCAATATTCTGATTTTTTGTTGATATTTCTGATATCTTAGTGCGTAGATTTTTATTGACATTAGCTGAAAAAGAAATAATCTGACCACGAATATAGGCTTTTAATGTTTCCCATAATAGTGAGGGAGAAATTGTATCGCTCTTATTGAACATTAGGAAATCATCAATTGTAGATAAGATAAATTTATTAAATGGCTCATCTGATAACAGGAGACTATTAAATCTCCAACGAGGAATAGAACAGGGTTTATTTATAAAGTTTATATCAATGCTTAGAGGAGAATGGTCTGAAATAACAATAGGATAGTATTCAGAGGACGTGACTCTCTGCATTAAAGAGCTGTCAACAAAAAAAAATCTATACGGGAATAGGATTGGTGTACCTGAGAGTAAAAATAATAGGTCTTTGTTAGTGGATTCTGTGCCCTCCATGGATCTACATATCCATTTTGGGACACAAAATCCAAAATAGATTTAGACATATTAGACTGTGTAAAGGACGAGATGAAGAGCGATCTAATGATGGGTTCATTACACAATTCAGGTCCCCAGCTAGAATTAACAAATGAGTGTCAAGATATGGAAGTGTGCTAACTAGATTGTTTATAAAATCTGGATTATCAAAGTTTGGTACATAAATGTTCACTAATAAAACTGGGGTGTGGAACAGAGAGCCTGCAATTATAAGAAATCTGCCATTTGTATCCTTCATTATTTTTGATGCTGTAAAGTGAATATTCTTATTAAATAGGATGGCTACTCCTCTGGATTTTGAGTTGAAGCTCGAATGGTAAATCTCCCCAATCCATGGATATTTAAGACTGACCTGATTTGAATTTTGCAGATGTGTTTCCTGTAGGAATATTATGTCTGGGTTCAGGCGTTTCATATGAGAGAATATTTTAGACCATTTCACTGGATTGTTAAGACCTTTAACATTCCAACTTAGGAATCTAACAGCAGATACTGTTGAAGGAGCTTTCAAATCAACAGACATGTGACCTGTTATTTATAATAAGGGTTGAAAAATATTGCCAACCTTCCCAATTCCCCCCTCCAGGGAAAAAAAAAACATTCCCCCCACCCCCCCTTACTTGCACTTGGCCCTTCCCCAAACGAAGGGACTGTGCAGACTCCAACAGGAGTCACTAGAAAACTTATCCTTACGGCCAAATGGCACCACACCACAAAAAAACAAAAAACACCTTCCTGTACCAGGTGACTCCCACAGAACTAGCAAATGAAAAGAAGATTTAAAATATATAATAGGCACTAATCTGGGAGAACAAGAACTCTTTCAAAAAACAGTGATTAATAATAATAATAACTAATAATAATAACGTTCCCCAAATGTGAAACAAAGCACACTAATTATAATTCAAAACATTAAATCCTAAATGTAAACAAAACACACTAATTATAATTCTAAACATTAAATCCGTGAATGTAAACAAAACACACTAATTATAATTCTAAACATTAAATCCCTAAATGTAAACAAAACATACTAATTATAATTCTAAACATTAAATCCGTGAATGTAAACAAAACACACTAATATATTTTTAAACATGAATAATAATAATAACTAATAATACTAACGTTCCCTGAGTATGAAAAAAAGCACACTACTGTAAATATATTTCTAAACATTAAATCCGTGAATGTAAACAAGGCACTCTGATTATATTTTTAAACATGAATAATAATAATAACTAATAATACTAACGTTCCCTGAGTGTGAAACAGAGCATACTAACTATAATGCTCATTTTGTAATCGACCCGATGTAAACACTCGCCTCCTCAGGGGAAGTGAACACTCGTGTAGTTCCATCATACGTGATTTTCAGCCGGGCCGGGTGGAGCAGGCTGAACCGAACCTCCTCGATGTCACGTAGCTTGCAACGACATTCCTTGAAGGCTGCTCGTGCTCGGGCTGTTCTGGCAGTATAGTCGGGGAAAACGAAGATATTTGTACCGTTCACTTTGACCCGCTGCAGCTCCCTCGCCTTCGCCAGGATTTTGACACAGTCCGTGTGCTAGTGTAGCTTAGCTACAATTGGACGGGGCCGCTCGCCTGCCTTCGTCCTGGGGGCTGGAATGCGGTGAGCGTGGTCCAGTAGCGGCTCCTCCTCGAAGTCGAAGGCCTCCTTTAGCAGCCGAGAGACCGCAGCCGTCATAGCCAATGAAGGGTCAGCCTTTGGGACACCAATGATGCAGATGTTCTGACGTTGGGACCGGGACTCCAAGTCCTCACATTTATCCTCCAGTTGTGCCACCGTTTTAGTAAGGCTGTCGACTTTTTTCCGGAGGCTAACGATGTCATCAGTGCAGGTGGAGACGGACTTCTCCACCACTGCTACTGTTAGCTTTAGCCCCGTGAAGCTTTCCTGCACTGCAGCTAGCCCAGATGATATCTCCTTTTTGAAGGCTAACAGCTCGGCATTGATCGACGAGAGACTTTCACCCAGAACAGCATGTACTTATGCTTTAATTATAGCAGTAAGGTCTTCTCGGAGAGCTACAAGTAGCTCCTGTTTAAGGTTGCCGACATCACAAATTGCAACGGCCTGAGCCGCTGCTTCAGACGGAGGTGAATCAGGACAGCTCGAGGTTCCGCCACGAAGAGCAGGCCGCAGGTGAGCTTGGATCGAACTTACCTGCTAAAGGAGTAAGTTCTTACTTACTATGCATGTTCACAACCACACACAAATAGATGCAGGGATGCACATGCAGGTATCGTATGCAGATATGTAGATGTGCATGTGATTGCATATGCATGTATATATTTAATGATGTACAGTATATATCATAGTAAGTAAGGTCCTCTCGGAGAGCTACAAGTAGCTCCTGTTTAAGGCTACCGACGTCACAAATTGCAGCGGCCTGAGCCGCTGCTTCAGACAGAGGTGAATCAGGACAGCTCGAGGGTCCGCCACGAGGAGCAGGCCGCAGGTGAGCTTGGATCAAACTTACTCCTTTAGCAGGCTTTGATGGCATTTTAGTGACCAAACAGGAGGATTATGTAAATATATATACATGCATATCATTGGCGTAGGCAAGGGGGGTTCGGGGGGTTCGAACGAACCGCCCACTTTTAAAAGAGAAGTTGACAATGCTAAACTAATGTGCTTGGATAGGTCAATGGATAAAGTGTCTTCCTTCAGTCCCAAAGCTCGTGGGATCAAATCTCGTATGGTACAACGTTTTTTTTTTTTTATTCATTCCAAATTAAAAAAGCACAAGAAAACTATTTACAAAACAGCAAGGAATAAAACAATGCATTAAATGAAAGGAATCAGACGAAGAAAATAATCTTATCTGCCCCTTCTCAAACTATTTTTTTTTTCAAACACTCGATTCAAACAACTAATTTTACATTTGTCTTTTATTGGATAAAAAAAGTAGTTAATATGCCTGTGAAGAAAGAAGAATGTGTTAACCACAGGCTGTGGTTAACACATTCTTCTTTTTTTATCCAATAAAAGAGTGTTTGAAAAAAAAATAGTTTGAGAAGGGGCAGATAAGATTATTTTCTTCGTCTGATTCCTTTCATTTAATGCATTGTTTTATTTCTTGCCGTTTTGTAAATAGTTTTCTTGTGCTTTTTTAATCTGGAATGAATTTTAAAAAAATCATTGTACCATGCGGTACTTGAACTCATGAGCTTTGGGACTGAAGGCAAACGCTTTATCCATTGAGCTATCCAGGCACATTAGTTTAGCATTGTAAACTTCTCCTTTAACACAAACCGCCCCCCAAAAAATTCTGGCTACGCCCATGCATATGCAATCACAAGCACATCTACATATCTACATACGATACCTGCATGTGCATCCCTGCATCTATTTGTGTGTGGTTGTGAACATGCATAATTGTATAAGACTTCTCTAATAGAACATTCAATAGTGACTGCGAAGCATCAGAGACCCGACCACCAAGACCCGAGGCAGACAGAGAGGGGACCAGAGCCCAAGACCCCAAGAGGTACCCCGAGCACAGAGCCCCCAGGGCTACCCAGACAGGATGAACCACACACCCTCCCCCCAGGTCCGACCACAGGGGAGAACCGGAAGAGTCCCACCAGCAACCACACACAATAACCCCCCGGGACCAATAGCGACATACTCACAGGACCCAGCCGGAACCCGCTACACCGATGTAGCCCTAGGACTAGGCACCAAGGCCCGGGCACCAAGGACGCACACCCCTCAGGCCCAACAGGACCAGAGGACCCAAGCCCTACCAGGCCGAGCTGACACACGCCCAAGCGCCCCGCCACCACCACAGAGGATCCTAAGCGCGCCGGCAGGCAAAGGCACACCCTACTAGGGAGCCGCATGGCAGGGGAGCCACACCAAAAAGTCCTAGCTGTATCAAAAAGGAGGCAGTCTCAGTCTAAGTCCCGGACTTCTCCACCTATGCTACTGTTAGCTTTAGCCCCGTGAAGCTTTCCTGCACTGCAGCTAGCCCAGATGATAGTGTGGTGGACCACTAGGGGGCTCTACTCACACCCAGTGGACCGAATGTATTACAAGATGCTTTTATTGTGAAAGGTCCAGAGGACCGGATATGGTGTTGGTATATAAGGCGGTGTTGGGTGGTTTCCCGCCAGTTTAGTAGGAGTTGATTAAAAGTGAAGACTTACGTCCCGTCTCCTGTGTCGTCTCTTCACCGCCTCCTACACTGGTGACCCTTGTGAATTGAAATGACGACATCCGAAGGTCAAGCCAGCTCTCCTCAGCTGTCCGCGGTTGTGGAACCTCCACCGGCGGCCCCGCTCGCTTTTGCGGTGGCCGTTAAAATCCCGGACTTCTGGCTGCACGCACCTCGGTCGTGGTTCGCCCACGTCGAATCACAGTTCGCTCTTCGCGGGATATCTGCAGACGACACCAAATACCACCATGTGGTCGCTTCACTGGACCCATTGTCCACCCAGCGGGTAATGAGCCTGCTCGAAGACCCTCCTGCACAAGGAAAATACGACGCCCTCAAAGAACTTCTTCTGCAGCGTTACACGCTCTCAGACGCGGAGCGCGCCGAGAAGCTGTTTACCTTCTCCGATTTGGGCGATGGAACAGCTCTTGAGCTCATGGAAGGAATGTTGTCGTTGAGGGGTTCAGCTGACTGTGAATTTCTCTTTCTCCACCTCTTCCTCCGCCGGCTCCCGGCTCCAGTACGCACCGCGCTGGCCAACTCCCCGTTCCTGCAGCAGAAGGATTACCGCTCGCTGGCCCGCGAAGCCGACCGCATCCTGCTGGCTGCGAGGACGTTCGCGGTCCAAGCGGCGGTCCCTGGATCTCCAGCAGCGCCCGAGCTTCGAGCACCGCCCTCAGCGCCGGACGAGCCAGCGGTCGTAGCGGGGGTCGCCCGCAGGCGGTCAGGAGCAAGCCTTTGTTTCTACCACCAACGTTTTGGCGCCAAGGCACGACGATGCGTCCCACCATGCAGCTTCAAGCCGCAGGGAAACGAGGACGTCAACGCCCGCTAGCAGTCGCGGCCGTTGGCGACAAGGAAAGGCTGCTTTTCATCGAAGACTCGAGGTCGGGGAGGCGGTTCCTGGTGGACTCCGGCTCGCAGAAGAGCCTCGTTCCCCCGACTGGCTCCGACAGGTTAGCAGAAGGCTGCGGGCCGCAGCTAACCGCGGCTAACGGCTATCCCATCAAGACGTTTGGCGAAAGGTTGGTGACTGTTCGTTTCCATGAACGGGACTTCCAGTGGAACTTTGTGGTAGCTGCTAGCTCAGTCCCTATTTTAGGGGCTGATTTTCTTTGTGCTCACGGGCTCCTGGTTGATTTAGCTAACAGACGTTTGATCGACGCTGTGTCTTTTTCGTCACTGCCTTGTGAGACGCGAGGAGCTGGGCCTTTAATGCATGCTAACTTTTTAGCTTCGGGTAATGTGTTTCAGCGTTTATTGTCTGAATTCCCCTCGCTGACTGTTCCTGATTTTGCAAACACAAACACAAAACATGGGGTCGAACATTATATTCCCACAACGGGCCCCCCGGTGTTCGCACGTGCACGCCGCCTCGATGCTACTAAGCTAGCAATAGCACAGGAAGAGTTTGCTAACATGGAGCGTTTAGGCATCGTGCAACGCTCAAACAGTCCGTGGGCCTCCCCCCTCCACATGGTGCCCAAGGCAGACGGCAAATGGCGTCCATGTGGGGATTTCCGCCGCCTTAATAACATCACAGAGAACGATCGTTATCCCATCCCCCACATCCAGGATTTTTCAGTGCACCTGGCTGGGACCTCCATTTTTTCTAAAGTAGATTTAGTACGGGGGTACCACCAGGTTCCTGTGCATGTGGAGGATGTCCCTAAGACCGCTGTTATCACGCCTTTCGGCCTGTTTGAGTTTTTGCGCATGCCTTTTGGTCTTAAAGGTGCAGCACAAACATTTCAGCGGTTGATGGATTCAGTCCTAAGGGGTCTGTCCTTCGTATTTGTGTACCTGGATGACGTCCTGGTGGCTAGCAGCTCGGCTGAGCAGCACTTGTCCCACCTCCGTGAGGTTTTTCAGCGCCTGGCAGCACATGGCCTGATTGTAAATACAGCGAAATGCCAGTTTGGGCTGCCAGTCATTGACTTTTTGGGCCACCGCATTTCTGCAAGTGGTGCCGTCCCGTTACCAAACAAAGTGCAGGCGGTGTCAGATTTCCCACAGCCCCAGTCTGTTAAAGCGCTACAAGAATTTTTGGGAATGGTTAACTTCTATAACCGTTTCCTCCCCAGGGCAGCACAACTGCTGCGTCCGCTCTATGGAGCGCTGAAAAAGAAAAAGCCCAACGACAGCGTGGACTGGACACCAGAACGCCTACAGGCATTTGGTGATGCTAAAGCTGCACTGGCCACTGCTGCCCTTTTGGCCCATCCATCCCCAGCGGCGCAAATAGCTTTAACAACCGACGCATCTGATGTTGCGGTGGGGGCTGTGTTAGAACAGCAGGTTTCCGGGGTTTGGCAGCCGCTTGCATTTTTCAGCCGTACGCTACGGGACAATGAGCTGAAATACAGTGTTTTTGACAGAGAGTTGCTGGCACTTTACCTGGCCACGCGCCATTTCAGGTTTTACCTGGAGGGCCGCCGGTTCACTGCCTATGTTGACCACAAACCCTTGGTGTTTGCGATGTCAAAAATTTCTGACCCCTGGTCTGCTCGCCAGCAACGCCACCTCGCAGCGGTGTCTGAATTTACTACAGACATTCAGCATGTGGCTGGAAAATCCAACGTGGTGGCCGACTGTCTCTCCCGGGTGCTGATCTCTCCCGTATACGTTGGCATCGATTTTTCTGCTATGGCTGCGGACCAACGTAGCGACGCAGAAATACTCGAGCTCCAGTCCGGGCCCACGGGCCTCGAGTTGGAGGAACGGCAGGTGAATGACGGAGGTCCCCTCCTGCTCTGTGATGTTTCTACTGGCAGGCCCCGCCCCCTGGTTCCAGTTTCATGGCGACGCCATGTTTTTGACTCCTTACATTTGTAGTGGACCTACCCAGGGTCAAATTAAGGTTTTTGAACTGTCCAGTGATGACCTTTACTGACCTCTCAGTAAAGCAAGACATTTACTACAAAATCATTCATTAAACTGTAATCTGATAAATATAGTCACCAAAAGAGACTATTTCTATCTTTGATTTTAGGCTGATGTGATCAAAAGAATAACTTTTGTCATTTTCATGATGTGTGCTTTTAAGCTGTGTTATTCTGTGAGAGTTAAACTGTGTTTCACTGCTGTGTCAAAGGTGCAATTAAGTCATCCAGAGACTTCTTTTAATTTTGTTAATTCAAATGTTATCAAATGAATAATTTTATTTGTAAGAGCATCAGTACATTTTAATGTCAGATAAATCAAATACTCTGCTTAATTCAAAATGTTGTACATGGAGGATTTCTCCTCTCCTCTCGAACTTGCATGTGAAGATAAAAGGAACACTTTATCTCATTCATTTTAGCTTGAGCTCAGGACAATCTAGACACCCAGAGACTTTTGTTTTTGTCCTATTTAATAATCAAGCTATTATCATTAATAGGTCCCATATGTTATGCTCTGATGACGTTTGTTTATTCATACAACAATGTTGGTAATGAGTTAAGAAAGTTCTAAATCTGCTGTATCATGAAACTGGCGTCTTAAACTAACTTTCTTATCCTTTCTGACATTTTTAATCTAACTTATGCCTCCTCTCAGTGGCTCCTGGCCTAACAGACCGAATGAGAAAGAGCTACGTCTTTCTAGGTCAAGTTAGCCTTAAAAGAGCTCTGACTTCCTGTTTTCCTTAGAGTTTGCTGAGGTCCTCAACCCCTGATGAGGTTCCCCAAAGAACTGATGATCGTCTGGTCAACACGCTAATGACCATGTCATTCAGTTAAAGACTTATAACATGCCAAGTTATAAGCCATCTTCAACAGCTGAAAAGCTCTCTTTTATTGACATTCCTTTAAGGAACGTCTTATCTTGAACAACAGCACCAGGAGCTGCCGTTACTTTCGGTTCGAGTCAAGGCGCACGTCTGGAGACGCTGAGAATGGTAAACGAACTGACCAAACTGGACCGAGGGAGACTGACCATCTTCACGAGGTAACAAGTCGTCAAATGCTTTGCCAAGGGTACCAACGTGTAGCTTTAATCGGCCGGAGAACTGCCATGTTTCTGGTTAAAACACATCAAGATAACTCCCTGACTCTTAACTTTTCTTCCATATTTCTCCTCCTAAATCTTTCCCTCTCTATCTAAGCTGAAACTATTTTAAGCTGAAAGAGCCCACAGACTAAATATGTTAACATCCAATATTTATGTCTGTTGTGTTGAATTTAAGTGTGCTGACGTATTAATTTGAAAGAAAGTGAAATCATGTCAATCAAGTGTAATGGTGTTAATTTAGTTGATTTATTTTAAATAAATGATAGTGTCTCTTTGACATATCAAACTAAGTTAACGTCTTTGTCACTTAATGGCTTTGTGTATTTATCCATCATAAAGATCACAGAAATATTGGGTAAACTGAAAAAGAACAGAATCCGTGAATTTACTATTCAATCTGAATAAGTAGATTAATTAAGGATAAAGAGGTCAGTATTAATATTGACCTCCTCATAATTCTTACATCTGGTGGCCTTCGTACGTGGTTCTGAAAGTTTATTGATTTCTGTGGTTTCTCATGAACTGTAACGTCATGTTTGCATAAGTGGATCCAAGTTTTAAACTCTGAGGATAATGATTTTGGCTGGAAGTGTTCAAAGCAGGCAGATTCTGCATGTTTTTATCATTTGAAGCTGTGAGATTATTATTGTTTCAACTCTGTTAGACGCTGTTGGAAGCATTCAGGTGAAGTTTTGTCAGCCGTGGTCTGTGGTGGTTCTGGTCCTGGTTCGGTCCAGTTCACGCAGACTCCTGTACAAAGCTTTGTTTGACCGCCGAGTCAGAAGCCTGAAAGCTAATTTAACATCTACAAGATTGCTGTTGTGGTATTTTACATTTTAGAGCAGGTCAAAGAAGCATATAACTGTTAGAACGGTGTCGGATAGTGGTTCTGAAACCCGAGTTCTGCTCCCATATGCCCCTTTTCCACTACCGGCCCAGAGCGGCCCAGTCTGGTCCGGTCTGGTCCAGTTAGGATCGGCTCACATGCACGGTTTTGTCTCCATTCACTATCTGCAGCCCTTCTGTGGGCGGGGTGTAGAATCTCACTCGTCCTACCACGTGGTGGCGGTAGTGTTACCTCAAGCTATTTACTAGCCACCACTAAACGTTAGAAGAAGAACACCCTGCAGAACCTTGTCTCACCACCTGTTGGCGGTAATGTCCCTTGAGCTATTTAATGCTCTGATCTTACTTTATAGACTTTTCAGCTTGTTTTAAACCCCTGTGTTTTCCATTTTGTTTCTTTATAATAAAGATTATTCTCATATATGCACAAGGTTCCTGTTAACATTGCTTAACACATTGATCACACTGCCCTGTAATCAGTTAAACTATTTTTACAGTAAGGTAATATTAAATGTTTGTATTTCATTAAATTTAAACGGTAATATTTTGTCAGGGCTAATTCAAAGTCAAATGCAAATGGATAATTTGGTTTAAACTGTCCCATAAACATTAAAAGCATGTTTCTTTAAACGTAAAAACAAAGTATTAATAATTAAATGTTTGTTGATCAGGAAACTCGTTTGGGCATCCAAGAACAGCTTCATCGGGGTTGACGGCGACGTCTGTGCATCCTTGGAAAAGCTGCTGCACCCACAACCCGACATCAGGATGGATGGATGGATGGGTTCATGTTGACATCTGTGCATCCTGGCAAAAGCTGCTGCACTACTCATGACACGACAACAGGAAGGATGGATGGATGGATGGATGGATGGCTGTTCAAATCTAATAATCTTTTTCTTATGATTCTTTAAAGGTCAAATGCAAATGGAAAATATTGAATGGTAAATGGAGCTTATTTATATAGCGCTTTCCAATACCAGCCATCCACCCATTCATTCAGACATTCATACACCGGTAGTGGTAGCCTGCCTTGCAAGGCGCCATCCAGACCTACCGGGAGCAACTCGGGGTTAAGTGTCTTGCCCAGGGACACACAACACATGGTGGGCGGATGCGGGATTCGAACCTCCAACCTTCCGATCAGGGGTCGACTGCCATTACCACTACACCACGGTCGCCCACAATAATATTGTGTAATATTCTTAACTTCCAGTATGTTTTTAAACAAACACTATACTGTACACACTTAACATTGTAAAATATGTTTAGGAAATTATTGTTCAATGACACCACTTAAGAAATAAAATGTTTATTATGAAAACTAAGAAGTGAAAAAAGCACAAAAATAAATACTGCATCCACCTAAATGATTTTTTTCCTGTTGTCTCATGTGCTTCCTCCAGAAGACACAAGTTGATAAATTCTGGTGTTGACTTCTTCGTCTTAACTGTAAAAAAAAAGAAAAACAGTAATTCAGTCTAGAAACTGTTTTATATGTAGATATATTTTATAAGATATATGT
>JBBPBX010017319.1:5883-32487 GCA_038048925.1 Garcialebias charrua
ATATATATATAAAAATCAAAGTCAAAGTCAACTTTATTGTCAAAACTGCAATATGTACAGGACACACACAGGATTGAAATTGCATTTCTCTCTGTCCCTCGGTGCAACAGTAAACACTTAAACACTAAAACACTGAAAAATTTAATAAACATTCATTCATTCATTCATTCAACTTTTATTTATACAGGCTATCCTCGTTGAGCCACGGGGACTCATTTACAAGAGGGACCTGTGTCACTCACACCCAGGGTCAATTTTAGAGTTACCAATCAAACCTAACATGCATGTTTTTGGACTGTGGGAGGAAACCGGAGCACCTGGAGAAAACCCACGCATGCACGGAGAGAACATGCAAACTCCACTCAGAAAGAAACATAAGCATAAAATGAAATAATAAAAGTGTAATACTGTCCTGAGTTTTTGCATAGTAGTTTTTGCATAGTAGTAGTATGAAAGTATGAAAAGTTACACCAACACTAAAACACTAAACATTTAATAATCATAAGCATAAAATGAAATAATTATAACAATAATAAATACTGTAATAATATTTGTCATTCACACCACATGTGGTAGAACAAAATTGTGTACACAGGGTCCCAGTTACATCCAACAAAAGTATAAAATGTAAAACAAAAACAGTAAAAAGATCTATAACAACCTGCCCCCCATCGCTACGATAAAAGGGGACTAATTATTACATACGCTAAATTCTCAGGGGCAGTGCCTGGAGCTGACGGCGCTTATAAGGAAAAAAATGGAAATAAATCTAACGCTGTATTAATCGATCAGTGTCCATTACAGATCTAAGATATGAACTAAAAAAAACATGAACTAAAAATACACTTCTTCTTTCGGCTTTTCCCTTTTCAGGGGTCGCCATAGCGAGTCATCCTCCTCCACCTCACTCTGTCCTCTGCATCCTCTGTCCTCACTCCAACTACCTTCATGTCCTCTCTAACTGCATCCATATATCTCCTCTTTGGCCTTCCTCTGTGTCTTTTTCCATGGCAGCTGCATTTACCATACCATACCATACCATTTTATTTATAGAGCACTTTAAACAGGAACAAGTCCACCAATTTCTAACATCCTTCTACCAATATACCCACTGTCCCTCCTCTGGACATGTCCAAACCATCTCAGTCTGGCTCTCTCTAACTTTATCTCCCAGTTGTTCAACATGTGCTGTACCTCTGATGATCTCATTCCTGATCTTATCCATCCTTGTCACTCCTAAGGAGAACCTCAGCATCTTCATTTCTGCTACTTCCAGTTCTTTCTCCTGTCTTTTTGTCAATGACACTGTCTCCAGACCATACAACATAGCTGGTCTCACCACTGTCTTGTAAACTTTTCCTTTGACCTTTGCTGACACCTTTTTGTCACAAATCACTCCTGAAACTTTTCTCCATCCACTCCATCCTGCCTGGACTCTCTTCTTCACCTCTTTACCACATTCCCCATTTTCCTGGACAGTGGACCCCAAGTACTTGAAGTTCTGCACCTTTGTGACCTCTGCTCCTTGTAGCCTCACTGTTCCACTGGCCTCCCTCTCATTCACACACATGTACTCTGTCTTACTACGGCTGACTTTCATTCCTCTTCTTTCAAGTGAATACCTCCACCTCTCCAAGTTCTCTTCCACTTGTTCCCTGTTCTCACCACAGATCACAATGTCATCTGCAAACATCATAGTCCATGGGGATTCCTGCCTGACCTCATCTGTTAGTCGGTCCATCACCAGAGCAAACAAGAAGGGGCTCAGAGCCGATCCTTGATGCAATCCCACCTCCACCTTGAAGCTATCTGTCACTCCTACAGCACATCTCACCACTGTCCTGCTGTCCTCATACATGTCCTGTACCAGTCTAACATACTTTTCTGCCACTCCAGATTTCCTCATGCAATACCACACCTCCTCTCTTGGCACCCTGTCATATGCTTTTTCTAAATCCACAAACACACAATGGAGTTCTTTCTGACCCTCTCTGTACTTCTCTATCAACATCCTCAAAGCAAAGATGGCATCTGTGGTGCTCTTTCTTGGCATGAAACCATACTGCTGCTCACAGATAGTCACCTCTTGTCTAAGTCTTGCTTCCACAACTCTCTCCCAGATCTTCATCGTGTGGCTCATCAACTTAATTCCCCTGTAGTTGCTACAACTCTGTACATCACCCTTGTTCTTAAAAATGGGAACCAGCACACTTCTTCTTCGATCAACAGAGGACGCCATTTCTTCCGTGGTCCACACTGCTCTCACCCACCTGGATCAGAAGGACTCATACGTGCGTCTGCTCTTTGTGGACTTCACATCTGCCTTCAACACCATGATCCCCCAAACTCTGATAGACAAACTATCTACACTTGGACTAAGCCCCTCTATTTGTAACTGGGTACTAGACTTCTTAACAGACAGACCACAGTCCGTGAAGATCCACAACTTCTCCTCCTCCACCATAACCCTCAGCACTGGCTCTCCTCAGGGATGTGTGCTGAGCCCCCTTCTGTTCACTCTGCTCACATATGATTGTACAGCCACACTTCCAGGCTGTCATATTGTTAAGTTTGCAGATGATACAGCGGTGGTGGGATGCATCACAAACAATGATGAGTCCAGCTACAGACAGGAGGTGGAACATCTGGAGAGCTGGTGCAAAGAGAATAATCTTCACATGAATGTGAAGAAGACAAAGGAGATGATTGTGGACTTCAGAAGGAACAAACACACCCACGCCCCACTGAAAATAGGTGGGTCTGCAGTGGAAGTGGTCTCCAGCTACAAATACTTGGGTGTACACATGAATGATAACCTCAGCTGGAGCAACAACACCACCAGCCTGATCAAGAAAGGTCATCAGAGACTCTACTTCCTCAGACGGCTGAGACGTGCTGGTCTGAGCAGCCCAGTTCTCACCTCGTTCTACAGGTGTGCAGTGGAGAGCGTCCTGTGCTCCAGCATCAACGTGTGGCATGGAGGCTGCACAGTTGAAGAGAGGAAAGCTCTACAGAGAGTGGTGAAGGCTGCACAGAAGTCTGTTGGAGTCAGTCTCCCCACCATCACAGACATTTACACCTCCAGATGCAGGAAAAGAGCCACCTGCATCATGAAAGACCTCACTCATCCAGCACACTCACTCTTTGCCCCACTCCCCTCAGGACGGAGGTTGAGGAGCATCAAGTGTAGAACCACTAGACTGAGGAACAGCTTCTACCCTGAGGCTGTTAGACTCATGAATAAAAAAAATAAAATAAAAAAATAAACACTGCAAAATATCACATCATGCTGATGCTGATCTGTTTTCTTGTTGCTGTGTTCATCTGTGTTCATCTGTGACCATCTGCTCATACAAACTCATGTTCGTGCTGCTGTTTATTCCCACTATATTAGGCTTAGTGTATTACTAGTTGATGTTTTTCTTAGTTAATTCTAGATGTTATTACTGTTTTTCTCTTGCATTTGTTGTTGGATGTAACTGGGACCCCGTGTACATAATCTCGTTTTCATCACATGTACCACATGCGGTGCAAATGACAATAAAGACTCTCTGACTCTGACTCTGACTTCTCCATTCTTTAGGCATTTTCTCACCCTCAAATATTCCATTAAATATTTGAGTCAAGAACCTCACTGCCACCTCTCCAAGACATTTCCAAACCTCCACTGGTATGTCATCAGGTCCTACTGCCTTCCCCTTCTTCATTCTTTTCAAAGCTTTCCGGACTTCACCCTCACTAATCTTTCCCACTTCCTGGTCCACAGTTTCTATGACCTCCACTCTTCTTTCTCTTTCATTCTCTTCATTCATTAGCTCCTCAAAGTAATCCTTCCATCTTCCCATCACACTCTCCTCACTTGTTAGAACATTCCCATTCCCATCTTTAATAAGCCTAACCTGCTGCACATCCTTTCCAGCCTGATCCCTCTGTCTTGCCAATCGGTACAAGTCCTTCTCGCCCTCTTTAGTGTCCAGTCTCCCATACAACTCATTGTACGCCCTCTGCTTTGCCTTAGCTACTTCCCTCTTTGCTCTATGTCCCATCTCCTTATATTCCTGTCTCCTCTCTTCAGTCCTCTCACTGTCATATTTCTTCTTGGCTAATCTCTTTCTTTGAATGGCGTCCTGCACTTCACTATTCCACCACCAAGTTTCCTTATCATCCCTTTTCTGTCCAGATGATACACTAAGTACCTTCCTACCGGTCTCTCTAGTAGCCCAGTCACTTGGAAGCTCTTTCTTACCACCCAGAACCTTTAACAGCTCATCTCTGAATTTCTCACAACATTCTTCCTTCTTTAGCTTCCACCATTTGGTCTTCTTCTCTGATTTTACTCTTTTTCTAAAAATTCAAATTCTAAAAATTGAACTAAAAATACACTAGTAGTATGAAAAGCTGAACACCCGCTTCGGGATGAAAACTATAGCATATGCTGAACAGCAGCATGAACACGAGTCTGTGTGAACAGATGAGCACGAATGAACACAGCAACATAAACAGATCAGCAGCAACATGAAACAGATCAGCAGCAACATGAAACAGATCAGCAGCAACATGAAACAGATCAGCAGCAACATGAAACAGATCAGCAGCAACATGAAACAGATCAGCAGCAACATGAAACAGATCAGCAGCAACATGAAACAGATCAGCAGCAACATGAAACAGATCAGCAGCAACATGAAACAGATCAGCAGCAACATGAAACAGATCAGCAGCAACATGAAACAGATCAGCAGCAACATGAAACAGATCAGCAGCAACATGAAACAGATCAGCAGCAACATGAAACAGATCAGCAGCAACATGAAACAGATCAGCAGCAACATGAAACAGATCAGCAGCAACATGAAACAGATCAGCAGCAACATGAAACAGATCAGCAGCAACATGAAACAGATCAGCAGCAACATGAAACAGATCAGCAGCAACATGAAACAGATCAGCAGCAACATGAAACAGATCAGCAGCAACATGAAACAGATCAGCAGCAACATGAAACAGATCAGCAGCAACATGAAACAGATCAGCAGCAACATGAAACAGATCAGCAGCAACATGAAACAGATCAGCAGCAACATGAAACAGATCAGCAGCAACATGAAACAGATCAGCAGCAACATGAAACAGATCAGCAGCAACATGAAACAGATCAGCAGCAACATGAAACAGATCAGCAGCAACATGAAACAGATCAGCAGCAACATGAAACAGATCAGCAGCAACATGAAACAGATCAGCAGCAACATGAAACAGATCAGCAGCAACATGAAACAGATCAGCAGCAACATGAAACAGATCAGCAGCAACATGAAACAGATCAGCAGCAACATGAAACAGATCAGCAGCAACATGAAACAGATCAGCAGCAACATGAAACAGATCAGCAGCAACATGAAACAGATCAGCAGCAACATGAAACAGATCAGCAGCAACATGAAACAGATCAGCAGCAACATGAAACAGATCAGCAGCAACATGAAACAGATCAGCAGCAACATGAAACAGATCAGCAGCAACATGAAACAGATCAGCAGCAACATGAAACAGATCAGCAGCAACATGAAACAGATCAGCAGCAACATGAAACAGATCAGCAGCAACATGAAACAGATCAGCAGCAACATGAAACAGATCAGCAGCAACATGAAACAGATCAGCAGCAACATGAAACAGATCAGCAGCAACATGAAACAGATCAGCAGCAACATGAAACAGATCAGCAGCAACATGAAACAGATCAGCAGCAACATGAAACAGATCAGCAGCAACATGAAACAGATCAGCAGCAACATGAAACAGATCAGCAGCAACATGAAACAGATCAGCAGCAACATGAAACAGATCAGCAGCAACATGAAACAGATCAGCAGCAACATGAAACAGATCAGCAGCAACATGAAACAGATCAGCAGCAACATGAAACAGATCAGCAGCAACATGAAACAGATCAGCAGCAACATGAAACAGATCAGCAGCAACATGAAACAGATCAGCAGCAACATGAAACAGATCAGCAGCAACATGAAACAGATCAGCAGCAACATGAAACAGATCAGCAGCAACATGAAACAGATCAGCAGCAACATGAAACAGATCAGCAGCAACATGAAACAGATCAGCAGCAACATGAAACAGATCAGCAGCAACATGAAACAGATCAGCAGCAACATGAAACAGATCAGCAGCAACATGATGTGATTTTTCACAGTGATTATTCTGGTTAGATATTCATGAGTCTAACAGCCTCAGGGTAGAAGCTGTTCCTCAGTCTAGTGGTTCTACACTTGATGCTCCTTAACCTCCTGTATGAGGGGAGCAGAGCAAAAAGTGTGTGTGCTGGGTGAGTGGGGTCCTTCATGATGCAGGTGGCCCTCTTCCTGCATCTGGAGGTGTAAATGTCTGTGATGGGGGGGAGACTGACTCCAACAGACTTGTTCTGGAGCACAGGATGCTCTCCACTGCACACCTGTAGAAGGAGGTGAGGACTGAGCTGCTCAGACCAGCTCGTCTCAACCGTCTGAGGAAGTAGAGTCTCTGATGAGCTTTCTTGATCAGGCTGGTGGTGTTGTTGCCCCAGCTGAGGTTGTTATTCAGGTGTACACCCAATATATGTAATATAATATATGTATTTATGTATCTATTGGTAGAGTTAAATAGATTATCAATGATAGTTTAAGACTATTTTTGTGATATTTGGATCCAACTGTGGGTCTTTTATGGCTTGTATTATCTCTATAATTTAAATTGATTCTGCACCTGTTCCTCCATGTTACGTTTTATCTTTTACTGCAAGCTAAAACATAAATGTATCGTGACAAGTCCGTTTTTATGAGAAGTGCAATCCATCGGTGCCTCTTCTCCATGTCGCTGGGCACGTGGGCGCCCCTGTGAGACAGAGTCCCACCGTACAAAGGCAGATCAGTTCAGGAAAGGCTCTGTGTTGACACTGACACAGATTAGTTGCAGGTCAGCGAAGCACAGATTGGAAAAAAGAGCAAGAGTCGACCCTTTATCCTCATGAGCACTCCGCATTGTAATCCTCCTTCCATTTGTTACATCCCTCATCTTTTCTCACCCTTTCTTTTAAACAAGGCCCAAATGCGGCCTCCCTTCAGTGTGTCTTTGTGTCGCTCCTCTTCCAAAGACACAATCGATTTGCTCAGTCTGTCAGCGCGTCGCCGTGCTGCAGCATTCCTGTGTGTATGAATAGGACGCGCATGTATCTGCAGCATTCAGTGAAACCATACACCACTCTGAATCGTTTGTCACTGTAACAAACAAAAGCCATTGTGCAACTCAATCCTTGCACCCCCACCCCTCCTCCATTCTGCCCCCTGTCTTTTTGCGTGCCCCGCTGCTACAAGCCATCCCTCGTTCCTGTCATCCTTGACCTTTGTCCAAGGATACAGTTTCTCGTCCTGGCTTGAGACTTTCTTAAAATAAAACTTGTGCTATGTGCCCCCACGCACTGTCTTTCTCTTTGTCTTGCTCCCTCTCTCTCGCTCTCTCTCTTTTTAACACACAGCCATCAGGCCTTCTAGGGCCACAGTGACAGCTGTGCAGGGAGACCGGGGGCAAAGATTGAGGATTAAGACAATGTGAGCAACGTGTCCTTCTTAATAAAACTGCAGCCGCTGGGGACAAGAGTGACACAGACAAATGAGAGCTTCTCGGAAAATTCATTCAGTATTTTTCCTCGTGTCCGTGCACTCACTGCTAGCTCCCGTCTTGTCCAAGAGCATATCTTTCTTTTTAATGATCGGGTCTCTTCTTCTAAATTATATTCGTATCTCAGCGTGTCTAAAAACATCAGCAGCTTTGAGGAACATGTACTCAGTGAGACACCTTCAGCTCTGCCGCTTGAATGATGGAGCTTGTTGGCTCGTCAGAAGAAAGTACCGTATTTTCCGGAATATAGGTCGCACCGGAATGTAGGTCGCACCATCCAATTATTTCCAAAAATTTGGAAAAATCCATATATAGGTCGCACCTGAATATAGGTTGCACCTTCTTCAAAATGTGGACCGTGTTTAGCTCTGCTGCAAATGTCTGCCACAGGAGCGCACAGCAAGGCTTTTAAGAAGATTAACACTTAAAAACAATTGTTTGTTTGATAAAAATTATAGCAAATATGTGTCTGAGCTGAACTTTTCTTTAATAAATGAACGTAATTGTGAAATGAGCTGGATTTAAAAATTTGTTTCGCTGTCTGATGAAACAAAACGTGCATGCGCAGCACCAGACATGCAGTAGCAGCGAACAGACCTGCATGTATTTTAATTTTAGCAGGATAAACACCTAAAAAATATATTTGTTAGCTGACATTATTGTAAGAGTGTGTCTCAGTTTATTTTTTGTTAATAAATGATTACAAATCAGCTTATTTTATAAAAAGCCATAAATAGGTCGCACCTGAATATAAGCCGCAGGGCATGCAAAAATGATAAAAAGCTGTGACCTATATTGCGGAAAATACGGTAATGCTTTGACTGGTCGATGAGGTCTTTGTTGAAAACTTTGGCTCTGACTATACAAGTCAGCCTGGTTTATCAAAGAAAAACAACCCAGGAAGCACAGGATGGAAGTAATTGGTTGCACTTCTACTACTGCATGGCATAGATCGTCAAAATTTCTTCAGGAAATTTTGAAGAAAGATACGTTTGTAACAAAGCCAGTATGGGTTGCAAATTGGATCAAAATTGGATCAACTATCTGGTGTTTGCATGGGATTCTGACTCACTGATTTTATCTTCAAATTGTGTCCCTATTGAGTTTGTTGATTCCTATAAATATCTGGGTATCCTGATCGATTCACATCTCTCTTTTAAACTCCACGTGGAAAACCTAGTGAAGAAATTGAAAGTTAAACTGGGTTTCTTTTTCAGAAACAGATCATGTCTAACACTGAATGTTAGGAAACGCCTTGTATCTGTGACTTTCCTTCCCTCCATTGATTACGGTGACATTCTCTACATGAATGCTCCTACAAGCACCCTGCGGATGTTGGATGTGGTCTATCATGGTGCACTAAGATTCATAACTGGTTGTGATTATCGTACCCACCACTGCACCCTGTATTCACTGGTTAACTGGACATCATTAACCTCACGCAGACTCTTCCACTGGTACATTTTCATCTTTAAATCACTTCTTGGTCTGCTGCCCTCATACATCTCCTCCTACATGTCTTTGCGTGAGTGCAGCTACAGCGTGCGCTCTCAGGACATGATTACCTGCAGTGTTCCGTCAGTGAGGACTGAACTTGGAAAAAGGGCCTTCTCCTACTCCGCTCCTGCTTCATGGAATATCTTACAAAAAGATCTGAAGCTCTCGACCTTGACTTCTCTAAATGGTTTTCAGAATCTGTTGGAATCCTGGCAAAAACCAATGCAGATTTGTTCCTGTCTTTGATTTTATACGTCTACCTTATAATGTTTTGCTAGTTTTTTGATACTTTGTTAAAAAAAAAAAAATCTTTTGTTTTTTTCTCTCTTTTTGTTTTCTATTGTTTATTGTTTGTTTGTTTATTGTTTAATGAAATTCTATCACTGCTGTTCATTGTTCTTTAGTTTTAGCAGGTCGCTTTCGTAAATGAGCCCATGAGGTTCAAAAGATTTACCTGACTAAATAAAGGTTGAATGAATGAATGAATGATTCCTCCAAATTGTCTCGAAACGTTTGCGAGTGTTCTCACTTTCCCTGCGTGAGTCGCCGCAGCTTGCAGTCTTGTCACTTGAACTATGAAGATGTTCCCCAAAAAAAATGTGTTGCAGGCATTTCTGACCCACCTCCATTTGTGGAGCACTAGAGCTGCACAGGACATCTCCTGTGCTGGGACGGGAAACATCTGGAGCTACAGCCCCACATGTCCAGGTCTAACAACTGTGCCGATGATAAGTATTAATTTGTTTAAAAATACAGGTGTAACGCTGCCTATTTTCTATTTCAGACGTGTACTTCAGGACGAGGCAGGTGTGATGTGGGCGTTGAAATATAGTTCATGGTCTAGATCAGGGGCCTGCAACCTGCAGCTCTGGAGCCACATGTGGCTCTTTGGTCCTTCTGAAGCTTTGACCAAAACTGACATAAAACTGAATTTTACTGTTGTTCTACAAACAAAGAAAAAGGATGAGTTCAAACACTTTTCCTATAATTTATTTTGCAAATACTGTATGTGAACACTGGAACAAGTATAAGAAGTAACACATACTTTAACTTGATGGTTTATTTCTTATATGTAGAACTGTCTGCATATAGTTTATAGATTTTTTAATAATTTTTTTTGTAAAAAGTGACTTTTTTCCCCCTTCTTTTAAAGAATATTTTTATTTATTTTAATAAATGTTTAAAAAAATCATTAGATATGTTATGCTTTATAATGCCATCCCTACTGGCCACAAAAGCCCCATCCAACAAAAAGTGTCTCATGGGTCACCAGTGGATGACCACAGTTGTAGCAGGTTGTTGTCCGGACACATTTCAAGTAAAGTGCTATGTGTTGTCATCTTTGTATGTTCCCATACAATGGCAAAATTGGTTTTCTGCATTTAACCCATCGCACCTGAGATACACCCAGGTGGAGCAGTGGGAAGATATGTAGGCGCAGGGACCAAATGGAGATTGGGTGTCTTGCTCAGAGACACCACAACATGTGACACCACAGCATGTGGGCATGGCTGGGGATTGAACCTGGGACTTTCAGGTGCCCTGCCTCTACCCCATCTTGGCACGCCCCAATTAATTAAATTTAGTGAATGAAAGTGTAAAAATGGCTCTTTTGAGCTCAGATGTTGCAGACCCCCAGCCTAGATTACAGCTTTGAAGCCAAGCTTGAGAATTGTGGGTTGTTATTTCTGTGGTCATGAAAAAACTGCAACAGAAAATTTGCGTACAGGTAGTCCTCGACTTACGGCGGTCTCGACTTACGGCGATTCGGTGTTACGAACGCATCCCATTAATAAAAATATATAAAATAAATAAATAAATATACATATATATATTTTTGGAAAAATCTTATTTTATGTGTTTAAATGTTCTTGATTTTATGTGTACAGCACATTGTTGCAGCTGTGGTTGTTTTAAATGGCTTTATAAATAAAGTATTATTATTATTATTATTATTATTATTATTATTATTTAGAAGCTGACTGACGCAGTTTCCGGCAGTTTTCGGCAGTGTCCGCCAGTTTTCGGCAGTGTCCGCCAGTTTTCGGTTAGCTTCGGTTAGCTCCGGTTAGCTCCGGCCTCGACAGCTGGCTTTGGAGGGCCGTGTGTCCGATCAGAGTTTGCCTCATACGGATAAATGAGCTGGAAACGCTCTGTGAACTCTGTGGACGTCTCAGGCCCGGAGAAGCAGCCGCCGATCGTTCCGCTGCATCCCACCGGCTGCGCGGCCTCGGATGCTGCTGGAACACAGAGCTAACATGCTAACGCAGAGAAACGGCTTCACCAGCTCCCAGTAAGTTATTAACTCTTTTTCCCTTCATTATGGCTCCAAATGTATGGAGCTAACATGCTAACAGTCCTTCCTGTAAACAGTCTGGACTGCGTGAAGCAGCTGGAAGCTGCAGAGCTCGGACGTGCAACGAGCTAACAAGCTAACAGGCTTCACAAGCTCCCAGTAAGAAATTAACTATTTTTTTCCCTTCATTATGGCTCCAAATGTATTGTATGTATTTTTTGATAATTATGTAAGGTACTGTGTTAGGATAGGCAAAGTGCTTGGTAACTGTACAGTACTGTACATGTACGTGTATAAGTGGCGGCTCGTGTGTTTTCCAACTTACGGCGATTTTTGACATGCGAACGGCCGTAGGAACGGAACTCGTTCGTAAGTCGGGGACTACCTGTATTTGTTTTGCAACTTTCTCACAATTTCACGTCACAAACTAGTGTCCAACAGCAGCAGCACAGTTAGAGAGTGGCTCAAACGCCAGCTTGTATGTTGCTGTGGTGAAATGCATGTGTATGAAGATAGAGCTACAGCTCTGCAGGCCAACCCCGACGTTCTTAAACTTGAATTTGGGTTAGTCGCGTTGTAATATGTTTCTTTTGGGACCAAACAGCTCTACCGTTCCATGATTTAGCAACATTTGTAATGTTTCAACAGGTGAAACAAGGGATGCTCCAAACACCGTCCATGGAAGCTCAGAGGGGAAACTAACAGAGCTCAGATTAAAAAGTACCAGGGAGCATGATGGTTTCACTCCAGACCAGAGACAAACTAAAACGCCACGAGATGAACTTTGGAACAAAAGCACTGCTGAGGCCTTCCTCGTACGAAGTCAACACAAACGGGCACAAAAGACTCACAAAGGAGATGCACGCAGCCAGAAGAAGGATTCTGACCAACAGGTCCTCAAACTGCTCCGCCACCAGCTCCCAGATGCTCTTCCCTGAGACGAAAGCACAAACATCCAATGAGACGTGTTCTGGTTCATACGAAGGTGTTACAATCCTAACGTTACTAAAAAAAACTACCGGCACGTGCAAACTAATTCAGGGTAATGACGCTCACATCGTCCTGTTAGTTGAGACTTTGCTCGTTAGGATTTTAAAAAGTGATCTCTGTTCCCATCAACGGGCACAAACGGACTCTTCTTGACCAGAGTGTGACGTGAGCCTATTATTAGCAGTTTGGGTCACACACACAGCACAACAAGACGCCAACGACGGGAGTTAAACAAAGGGCCGTGTCACTTGTCAACACAGGAAGTGAGTGGAGCAGGTGTGTCCGTGAGGCTCGGTGTTGAGAGATGAACTTTGATGGACGTGCAGTGAGTGACGGGCAGGTGCGTGACAGGACTCACCCTCCTCTGCTGGCAGCTCTGTGGGTGGAGAAAGACAGAGAGAGTTAATGAAGCCCCTGCAGGTTTGTCATGATCTAACGCAGCAAAAAGCTGATAAAACAAAACGTGGGGCGTTCAGATCTGTTAAACTGGGGGTGCCGTGTCAGGGTTGTGAGTCGTAAACATCTTACCTGTTGTGGATATCTCTTTGAACGACATCGGTTTGGAGAAATTCTGATCGGATTGACAAGCTGGTGGCTAATCCGAGCGAGACCATGACTGAACAGAATGGCTGCTGTTTTAAAACATCTCCACTCAAAAAAATAAAAAAATAAATCATAGTTTTTCAAGCAAATTACTTAATTAACCTTTACGCAGCCTTCTGTTTCACGTTGTTAGGTCATTTATGTCTAATTTAGTTGTTTTCTGGTGGAAATAGTGGCAGCAGCAGCTAGCTGTAGCACTCCTGGTGCAGTCAGGGTCACTCCCTGCAGAAGCGTTTCATTTCCACTGGAAAACAGTGTGTTGCAGACATCACTGCGGTGTTTAGTTTTTTTTATTATTGTCCACTCGGGCTGCTATGAATAATTTTTTAATGATGTTTTAATTTGACGGACTCAACTTTGCTCAGACTAGCTGTTAGCTCGTCAATCTGGTCAGCGTCTAACTATATTTCTCCAAACAAACGTCATTCAAAGAGCTATTTACAACAGGTAAGATAGTGATTGTTCGTAACCTTTCCAAAATGACATTGTTTACAGCAGTTATTTTCAGTCTTCGTGTGCTTTGGAAGGGAATGGCTTTTAAGCTAAACAGATGAGGTCGATAGTGTTTGGTTTGTTTAAACCTGGTTGAATTCAAAGTGAGTTTAGAGTTTTTATTTACATTTTACTTCCTCACTCTGCAGAGAGAGTGCTGCTGGAAACATCTGTTAGTAACAAGTTCACCTTTTCTTCAGGAGTTCTCAATCTAAAACCGTCATCAATCGCCAGAAACTGGACAACACAACACATTTACTCCTTAAACACACACACACGCAAACACACGCATGCACACATGCACACAGTCCTCAAATCCTATAATTTTTCTATCTTGCTCCTCTTTCATCCCTCTGTGCTTCAATTCTCTCACATCTTTCATCCAAATTGTCCATCCATCCATCATCCATCCATCCATCCATCCATCCATCCATCATCCATCCATCCATGATCCATCCATTTGTCCATCCATCCGACTCTCCCTCACCGTTGTAGCCATACTTTTCCAGGTTCTTCTTCACCTGCTCAGGCGGCAGGCCGGTGTCTTCGGTGACCCCAAAGTAGGCCAGAACGTCGGCCGACTCTTTGGCGTGCGAGTTCTCCATTCTCACAGAAACGGAGAGGCTTCAGAAGAAAGGGACGAAAGAAGGAAAACAGAGACTCTCACATCAATCTGAGAAGCTGAGGACAAAACAGAGACTAGAAAAGTCTAAGTATATTAAAAAAAGAAGCAGTTTTCACCCACCACTTTCTTCAGCGTGGGACTGGGATTAAAAATCTGGTGACCCCCCCTCCACGCCTGCACTCTCTCTGGGCTGGTGCTCTCCTACAGAAAGTGCGACCCGGCAAACTTTCCTGAAAAGTTTTATACAGATGAAAAACTGGCCTCATTGGTGCACGCTCCCCGTGGCTCTCACTTCCAATTGGACGGGCTCGCTGCAAACAGGTGGGCAGGGGGTGCCCCGTGGGGAAGAGAGTGCGGGGTGGGCGAGGGCAACAACTGCAGAGGGATCCAGCAGCCCGGCAAGCTGGAAATAAGAAGTGATGAAGAGAGCATGCACGGTCAGGACAAAGAGAAGACAGGCCGGGACACTGATGGGCACATGTGGGCTCACGTGTCTGTGGACAAATGGACGCTGCTTGGGCCAGCGAGCGCACTCCTGGAGGGACAGGTGCTTATTTTTACCAACAGCAGTCACCTCTGATGTCTTGATGCTCTTCTAAAGTGGTTTTCATCAAACATCTTCAGGTTTCCTTTTGTTTTAGGACTTCAGCTGTTTTTGTCACTCGCTTTAGTCCTGAACATTTTGAGACAATAATACAGGACTATTCAACATTTACTAAAGCCAGCAGCTCAGGGGCCAGAGATCCAACTGTAATTTTGTAATTTAATTTACATTTTAAACTTTAGTTTGATTTCAGATGAACTCACTGGTGGGCCGGACTGAGCTCACTTGCGGACCTGCTGTGGCCCTCGGGCCACCAGTTGAATTCAGAGTCAGAGTACTTTTATTAACATTGCACAAGTTTGCACCAGTACAGCGTGAATATGTATGCACAGTCATCCTGAAGGGGACTACGTGTGTGAAGCTGCTGCTATCAGGACACCATATGAGACATCAAAAGATACATCACATTTTGTCTTTCAGCGCGGCCTCTCCCATCCGTATCGGGATGAAGGTTACAGGTGTGAAAACAAGGAAAGAACCATGAGGGTAGTAGCGTTGGTATTACAAAAAAGATATATCACATTTTGTCTTTCAGGACACCATATGAGACATCAAAAAACTCTACCAGCAAGCACACATTTAAGACAAATCACATTTGCATTTGAGGGCGAAGCAGTGAGACAAGTCCATGAGCTCCATTCAGATTAGCCAGAGTTCTGATGATGACGTGACTGAACATATGGCATAACCTGCATTATTGATTTCCCTTTTTTCCCCATATGTTTTATTGCCATATAACTCACCTGCTGTGCTACTTAAGCTGTTTACATTTGTAAACGTTCAGCTCATCCATGAGCTGGGCTCCACATTGTTGTTTTTGTATATATATATTTGAAATATTTAACTTTATATACAGCCCTTTTCCATGTTGAAACACATTGAGAGCTTTTGTGTGCTGTTCTGCCTTTAGCCAGCCGTTTGCCACTTTTAAGTTCTATAGTCTTTTATTAATTTTAGCTAATTCTTTGTTAATTTTTGCTTGCAGCTTCTTTTTGCAGCCTGTTTCAAAGACACAAATGTTCCCATTTCTACAGCTGAACCAATAAAAATGACCAAAGTAAACAGTCTGACATATAAAACAGCATTTTAGCAGGAAACAAAGGGGTTCACATGGACCTGGCAGCTGAAACTTACATCGCTGAGCTGTCAGCTGTTTCAGTAGATGAATCAGCTGAAGGATGGTGCATCTCTCAGCTTCTGTTTCAGGTCTTTTCTGGACTTTTCCCCACTTATTTCCTAAAAACATGACCTTCATATACAATTCATCTGCTGCAGACAATTTCAGAATCAGAATAAACTTTATTATCATTATACCAAAATACAGTGAAATTATGTTTATTAGTTTCTGCAGCTCTTGTTTTTGCCACTTTTATTGTTTTTTTTAAAGCACAAATTGTCAGGATCTGTGTTTTGAGGTTACTTTTTGTTATTTTTGTTATTGCACCTGTTGACACCAGCAACATCCTTCCCAGTCCCAGTGTTGGTTTCCCCCTCCCCCACTTCAACCCGGTGGTCAGAAATCTTGGAGTGCAGCTTGACTCCAACTTAAAGCTTGATAAACAGATCAGTTCTGTTGTCAAGACCAGCTTCTTTCAACTCCGACTGCTCTCCAAAGTCAAGTCATTTCTCAGCCGTGCTGATCTGGAGAAGGCCATCCATGCCTTTGTGACCTCCAGACTTGATTATTGTAATGCTTTGTATGTTGGTATTAATCAATCCTCCATCTCCCGATTACAGCTTGTACAGAACTCTGCCGCGCGCCTTTTGACCAACACACGAAAATATGAACACATCACTCCTGTCCTGTCCTCTTTACACTGGCTCCCGGTTCAGTTCAGGATACAGTTCAAGCTGCTGCTGTTTGTTTTCAAAGCTCTGAATGGACTTGCACCTCTGTACATCTCAGAACTTTTGAAAGCCCATCAGCCCGGCAGAGCTTTACGATCTGCCAGTCAACACCTGCTGGAGGTGCCTCACTCAAGGTACAAACAATGGGGAGACCGGTCATTTTCTGTTGCCGGCCCTAAAGCCTGGAACAGTCTCCCCCTTGAGCTGCGTGCCACCTCTGATCTGACTCTGTTCAAAACCAGACTGAAGACACACTTGTTCAAAAAAGCTTTCAGTGTGTAACTTTTATTACTTTTGGTATTTTAGTATGTAGCATTTTTTATTTCCATTGCCTTTTTATTTCCTCTAGTTCAAATAAGCTTCCAGTGTGCAACTGTTATTACTTTTGGTATTTTAATATGTAACATTTTTTATCTACATTGCCTTTTTATTTCCTCTTGTTCAAAAAGTTTTAGTTTGTAGCATTTTTTATTTCCATTGCCTTCTTTTATTGCTGTTGTTTCTTATTCTATTTTCATTGATTTATTGTTCCAGTTTTTTCATCTTTTTATCCTGTTAAGCACCTTGGTCAATGCAAGGCATTGTTGGAAGGTGCTATACAAATAAAGTTTATTATTATATTATTATTTATTATTAGCTTCATTCCCTTTCGGTTATTTTAATGCATTTTCTGTTTTAGTTATGTTACTTGTGTTTGAATTGGATCAGCCTTTGTGTTTTCTTCCAGGCCTCCTCATCAGTATTTTTCCAGTTAGTCTCTGCTCCTCTGCCTTGCCACAACCCCTACACCTGTTCTCAGTTGTCATTTTGCTCAGGTGTCTCTCCTCCTCTCATCAGCTCCGTCCTTTCAGTCCCTCAACTTCGCTCACCAGCAGCCATGTCTGGTTCTATCACTTGCCCTCACATTCTTGTGAGCTGTGCTGCCAAATCAGCATTTTGTTTTGTTTGTTTAAAGAAAAAAAAGGAAAAAAAGTTTTTTTTTCTGCATTTCACTGCATTTTTGGGTCCACTCTTGAAATAAATTATCCATGATGTAATGCAAAAGCAGTAAAAGTTAAAAAAAAAACAAGAAGCTAATAATTCTTTAAAAAGCATGCAAACTCCATCCATCCATCCATCCATCCATCAATCATCTTTTACCCACTTCTTCCTTTTTGGGTCACGGGGGTCACTGGTGCCCACGTCCAGCCATCACTGTGCAAGAGGCAAGGGACACCCTGGACAGGTCGCAAGTCCATCACATGACTGCAAACTGTAAACATATCTGGGATACTTAGAGGCTAAAGTCAAGGTTAGGGGTCATTTAAAACTTTTGCATTACACTGTGTCAACATTATTAACATTATCACAGACTCTTTTGATCTCCTTGCATGTCGTCAAATCTGCAACAATGTCTTGTCTGGTTGTGCTTATTGCTGATAGAGTTTTTGGGACTTTATCATAGAGTGTCTTAAGGCAATCTTTGATAGATTCTTTTTTTGAATATCACAAATGATACCTATTGTGTTTTTCCTTTTTCCATATCTGTTTGACCTTCATCCGGAGACGGATGAGCGCGGCCGCGCAGAAGAACATGTGATGTGTTTGGAAATGCTGCAGCTTGCATACTCTCCCTCTCTGGACGACTGTGCTACATAATCACGTTGTATTAATTAACTGGTGCAATGTTAATAAATACATCTCTCTTATCTCTCTTATTATGGGCGGCCGTGGTGTAGTGGTAATGGCAGTCGTCCCCCGATCGGAAGGTTGGAGGTTCGAATCCCGGTTACTCACACCATGTGTCATTGTGTCCCTGGGCAAGACACTTAACCCAGAGTTGCTCCCGGTAGGACTGGAAGGCGCCTTGCATGGCAGTTGCCGCTACCGGTGTATGAATGTGTGTATGAATGGGTGGTATTGTAAAGCGCTTTGGGGTCCCTCACAGGGGGCTGGAAAGCGCTATATAAATAAGCTCCATTTACCATTTACCATTAAACACAAAAATGATTAAAGAAATTGAAATAAATATTAAAAGTATGTCTAAACTGTAATTTTTAAATAAAGATGTGGTTCTTCTTCTTTCCGGGGAGCTGGTGTCGATCTCAGGCAGTGACTGAGCAACAGCCGGTGGACACCACGGACAGAACAGACCAATGTATTGTAATTGAATATCTGTTAATTTGATTTAATAATTTAATTAATAATAAGGTGGATTTAGGTAGGACTTGGAGTACTCGTATTTATCTAAAAAACTGCAGCTCCAGCCCATAATTCAACAGTTTGAATCGTTGCAATAAAACAATTGAAAATCTTTCTGCTACAATATATGTTTAGTCTGGATTTTTAAAATTTATATGAACAAAGAATAAAAATGAGAAACAGCTGCTCATCAGTTTATCATCCTGTCATGTGGAGCTGGTCACATCAGGGCAAATGTTGATCCTGAAAACACTCGACGACTTGTCTGTTTGGTGTCGTTCTCGTCAGCCTTTTCTAGTTTTGATGAAGGTTTCTGTAATCCCAGAGTGGAAGTAAACATCTGGAAGCTGTGGGGCAGATGTTTTTAAGACCTGCTCTGCCTCTGAACCGTTATGTTCTCTTCTGGACCTCTCTGTTGTAAAACCGGACAAGCTCAAGGTGGCTCGCTGACATTTAGCTCAATCTCCTGCAGGGATCAGGTTACTGTAGCATAGCCCATCTAACCGTTGTGCTCTAATGGTGATAAAGCACAGCGGTGATAAGACCACACACACACACACACACGAGCAAAATTCAAGCTAGTGTTTTTGAGCTATGAACCATCAACTCCTGAAACACAGAATTAAGAAGGCTTTTTGTGTCGTAGCTGCTGATGGTGAATCCTGGCACCCCGAGCTGTAAATTCATCATTTCGAGGTGCATTCACTGTCATGTTCCATGTTGTGATTGTTGACTTTCAAGCTAGTGGGTTAATAATAACAGGAGGGAGGACACAGTCATAATGACAGAGGATGTCCTCGGCGTTGACATGTCTCTGCTTTCCAGTCGGCCCGTGCTTACGCTGTTTTGTTCTTTTTACAGACGAGGACAAACCTGTTGCTGCTCTTACAGCCCGCTGAAGCAACGTTTAGTTTTCATGAAGAGGGATTCAGTAAAAAGCAAAGGCCTAATGTACCGTATTTTTTGGACTATAGGTTGCACCCGAGTGTAGGTCGCACTGTCCAATTATTGCCAAAGAATTGGAAAAATCCACGTATAGGTCGCACCTGAATATAGGTCGCACCTACGTCAAAATGTGGACCGTGTTTAGCTCTGCTGCAAATGTCTCTTCCACAGGAGCGCACAGCAAGGCTTTTAAGAAGATTAACACTTAAAAACAATTAATTGTTTGATAAAAAATTATAGCAAATATGTGTCTGAGCTGAACTTTTCTTTAATAAATGAATAATTTTAGCAGGATAAACACCAAAAAATATATATTTGTTAGCTGACATTATTGTAAGAGTGTGTCTCAGTTTAATTTTTGTTAATAAATGATTACAAATCAGCTTATTTTATAAAAAGCCATATATAGGTCGCACCTGACTATAGGTCGCAGGCCATGAAAAAATGATAAAAAGCCGCGACCATAGTCCGGAAAATACGGTACACATGCCTTTGGAATGGGATAAAATAAGCAAAACATTGAGAAAATAAATGGTTTGTTGTTTATTATACATAAAAATGTTTGCACACTAAAAGAGACTACCATATTTTTTGCTGCATAAGTCACAGTTTTTTTTGCATAAATTAGCATGACTGCGATGTATACAGCGAAGCAATGTATTTATGTTTTCCCCCATAATTTTTGGTTGAGATCGGGCGATTTCATTCATTCTGAAATGGAAAATATTGAACACTACCATTTTCAGCCACTAGAGGGCTCTCAACCATATGGCAAACTAAGTGTCTCATTAATAAGTAAAAGTGGCTATTAATGAGACACTTGACTTGCCATACCAAGCCACCTTTGTCTCGCTCTGGAACTTCTGGAGCAAACGTCAAATCAGCTGCATTTCTCCACATCGTCCAGGCGAAATGCATCTGATTTGACCATTGAAGTTCGTTTATTAAGGAAAAATTCAACTGAGACACACCTTTACTATAATATTGAGCAAACAAATAATTGTTTTTAAGTGTTAGTCTTGTTAATTTCTTGTTAAAGTCCTCCAATGCACGCTCTCGCAGCTGCCATTTGGCAGCCAAGTGATTTTTGGCACAACACTGGCCCACATTTCCATGTTGTCAGTGGTGACATAATAGATGCAGCTTATACGACAAAGTGACTTATTTATGTTTTTTCCACTTTATTGGACAAATTTGGACTGCAATGTGTATGGTGGAAAATGCAGTATTAGCCTTTGCATTTTGTTACGTTACAAACTGTTTGATCTTAATTATTGTCTTGAAGCTTTTTATGTGAACTATCAACCACTGGGAAGTTTGGTGTTATGATGTTCACCACTTTGAACATGGAGCAGAGAATACAAAACAAGTGATTACAGATCCACGCTGAAGGTTAAAGCTTTAAGACCATCTCCAAGCAGCTTCATGCTCCTTTGATCACAGCTGCCAATGTTAGTAGACACTAGACAGTATGAGGTCCGTAGGACTGTGGTTGCAAGACAAAATGCAACCCCAGGCCAATCAGATGGCAAGTGCCCACGGAAAACAAAGAGACGATAAAACAATCTAAAACTATTCAAACTGAGCTCCAAGGTGAAAAACGACACTATCTGCACACATCAACTGTTTTTTGTTTTTTATCCCAGTGGGCTCCATGGAAGAAGACCCAGAAAAACTCCACTACTGACAGAAAAACACACAAAAAAAGACTAACTGGATTTCACCAAAATGCATGCTGACAAGCCCCAAAGAGAAAATGTTTGGGTTCAGTCACATCACTTGTGTTCTTTAAATTATGAGGACCGGCGCCAACTCATTTATTACCGTCTGAATCTGGACATGTTTTAATTTTATTTTTTTTCTATGAGTCCACCATGCTGCCATTTAGCTTAAATTTAAACACACAAATGCATCAAATCCTAAAATATGATAAAGGATGAAAACAAATATATTATCACTTTCTGAAAAATACAGAAATAAAAGTGTCAGACATGAAAACTATTAGCAGACACGTTTACAACATTTTGATTAAATAAAACTAATCTGAACAGAAGCTTTTATTCAGACTCCTGTTTTCATTTACAGAGATTATATGAACTGGCACTATTTAAAATCAACTGAATTGAAATGAACTGATAATGAAGAATAAAGAAGAATGAATGAAGAATGAAGAAAAGTTCAATATTTTATTTAAAATCAAGAACGCAAATTTAAATATTAGCTCTAGACAGGGGGTGGGAACCTTTGTAATAAAAAGAGCAGTTTTTTCCACTTTGCCTACTAATTACGATGTCTGGAGTCACAAAACCTGCTACAACTGTGTCCTGTCAACTGATGGCCCGTGGACCACTTCAAGTTTATTTGAGATGACATTCCTGGCCAGTGGGGTGATGTCATAAGATGAAAAATGTTGAACTATTATTAACATTTATTGATATTTTTACATTTTAATACAAAAGAAAAGACCAGATTAATCTAAAGAAAGATAAAAAAGTACATTTTTTAACAATTTTATAAAATTGAAAACACTGAACTCTGCAGGTTTATGTGAGTTCTCTTAATTGTTGAAGTAGTAAGTATCCTACCTAAAGCATAAAGCTAAAGATAGTATAAAATTAGGCCAGTTTGGTGGATATCCAGTTATGTTTTTTAATTAAAACTAAATTGCATTTCCTGTGAAAATGAGGAAATCTTACCTGCAACATGCTTATTGCAGAAGAACTTGCTGGAAAATAGCTGAAATTAGCTAAAACATGCTGAAATGTGTACTGAAATGGAAGAACAAACCCAAATTAGCAGAAAAAAGCAGAAAGAACACATATTTGTATTTTTAATATTTTAATTATGAATTTGGTTAAATTTAGCAGAAATGAGCACAAATTAGAAAATTAGCTAAAACAAAGCTGACATTAGCAAAACATATAGCTGAACAGTAGCTGTAAAGCTTTACACTGCCAGAAGGAAGCGGAAAGATCTGAAACGAGCTAAAAATGTGGAATTAGCTGAAAAGGATAAAATTAGCATAGAACAGCTAAGTAGTAGCTGAAACCTTCAGAAATAAGCTGAAAGGAGCATAAGCTGAAATTAGCAGAAAGAAGTTGGAAGCACAAAAAAATGCCGTAGTCGGCAAAAAGAAGCTGAAAGGAGCACAAAACTGCTGAAAGTTTCTGAAAAAACAAAGTTTAAATTTGCACAAGGAAGATGAAAGAAGCTGAATACTTTATTAACTTTGACTTTTTTTTTTCATTCTTAGTGTCAAATATTCCTTCTCAGCAGCTTGTCTTAAAGATAGTCCCAAACATTCTGGTTTTGAGAGAAAGATCATGCTGTGAGACTGGAAGTCAACTTACAGTGTCTTAAGCTACTACTATGGTGTAGTCCACATGTTTTACACCTTGTATTTGTACTCTTCTTCACAAACTTGAAAATGACAGGAAATCTGCTAAAACCAGCCATTTTCATTATTAGCAATAATTTAAATAAAATTCTGTTTTATTTTATTTTTGGTCAAAGCCTGAAATATCCACTGAGAGACCAAAGAGCCACATGTGGCTCCGAGCCACAGGTTGCAGACCCCTGATCTAGAGGGTAAAACGCCATTTACATGACGATAAATCATTATATAAAATTTAAACAAAAAAACTGAGACTCATTTGTTCAATAGGAAACTTGTTTGGAAGGGTGTGTATGTTTTTTTAATGTTCAGACAAAGACTGTGGCTTGATTTTAACACCATTCTGTGAAAACTAAAAACATTAGTGTGTAGAGTTGAAAGTAAAATGCTTTTATATTTTTGTTTGAAGCATGATGTCTTCAGCTACTTTCTCCAACCCAGCACTGCATTTGTCCCTTTATTTCTCCTGTTTCTTCATTTGATGTGCCAGTTTCTTCCTCTGCTTTTACCCGCTGCTCACATCTGTCGTTATGAAACGATTGCGGCGGTGAGGACTTCATTCATGATGTAATCAGTGTGTGAGGGCTGGTGGACGGAGGGCCCGTCAGCTCGTCAGAGTGATGGATGCACACTGAGGCAGGATGCTAAGGACCAACAGCAGCATTATCAGTGGAGTGTGTGTGTGTGTAGTGTGTATTGCATTATTAGCAGAGTCTGCTGCGTTATGAAGTGCCTTCCTCTAACCGTACCTACAGCAGCAGTTGTGTTCCTCTGATATAAATAGTGCAGTGGGCATGAAGGCAGGCAGCCATGACACAATGGCAGGATTTCAATGTTCTTTGGGGAACCTTCATAGATGTGTCACCCTGCAGGGGAGGACTGCTGGAGGAGCCAGATGCAGACATGTATTTGAGGAGTCACGTGTTGTGCAGAAGTCGTGTTGTTCTGTTCGGAGTTAGAGTAAGATGATCATCATTCTCATGTTTTTACAATGAAAAAGTTTTATAACTTTTTTAACCTCATGTTCAGTCAATGTATAGGTTGAATTCAAGTTATAATTTAGATATTTCAAAGTGGTATTCTAAAGAACAAACAGTAACAGTAAGTAAATATCTTACCTGTTATAGATAGCACTTTGATGGACCTCAGTTTGGAGAAATAAAGTTTGATTCTGACTAGTCTAAGATGTGCCAAGTCCAGAGTTGACTGCCGCCACTTCATGTCTGTTTCAGACTCAGAACCCCAAACTATGAGGCTACCACCACCATGCTGCAATGACAACATAAATAGATTAAAGTGCTGCATGTCAGGTGCGACGACTAGTGAAGACCCAAATGTAGACTCCAAGAGCAAGCAAAGCTATACTGTAATAATAATACCGGTCACAGATGGCCCCTCCGCCGCCCGTCGGCTCGGTGTCACCGGTGGGGGTCCGCGTTAGCATCTTAGCTCCGCCATTAGCTGTGCGTTAGCCCATCCCATGAGCTGGTGGTGTCGGCTGGCGTGGTGGGATGCAGCGGAGCGATCGGCGGCTGCTGCTCCGGGCCTGAGACGTCCACAGAGTTCACCGAGCGTTTTCCAGCTCATTTATCTGTATATATCTGCTGATATTGTTATTGATTTTAATTGTTTTATTATTTGTTTTATTGTCATTTAATTCTGTTGCTCCTTGTAGCACTTTGAGATTGTCATTAATGAAAAGTGCGTTATAAATTGGATTCATTATTATTATTATTATAAGGCAACCTCTTATCGGACACACAGTCCTCCAAATCAGGCTGTAGAGGCTGGAACTAACCGAAGGTAACCACAAAATGGCGGAGGCGGCATTTCCGGAAACAGCCGGAAACTGTGCAAATAAGCTTAAAAATTATAATTATAATTATACTTTATTTATAAAACCGTTTAAAACAACCACAGCTGCAACAAAGTGCTGTACACATGAAATAAAGAACATTTAAACACATTATTTTTTATTTTAATATTTCACATTTTTATTAATATGATGCGTTCGTAGGTCAGAGTTGCCGTAAGTCGAGGGCGCCGTAAGTCGAGGACTACCTGTACTAATAATTTTAATAACACGTTGCTGGCGCAACATAAAACTTAAAGGAGTGCGGATACTTGAGGAGCAACAGGAGGACCTGACAACGGATTGAGCCACGGATTGTGAGGAGGAACTACTGAGAGAAAACAGGTGAGCTCATTACAGACTGAGAGCAGTTGGGCAACGGGGAATTAGAGCAATGAAAAACAAAATAAGAATGTTAAATGAAATACTAAAACAAAACAGAAGACGGGAGCACTAACAAAAAGAAGACCAGAAACCCTGAACCGCCTCCATCTAAAGTATCACGTACTGATACAGGGTCATTTTTAATCTCTAAACACAATGATTCCTAATTTAAAAAGAAGCTTAAATTTGGTGTCATCTGACTTCAAAACATTTCCACCTGTCTTCTGTCTTCTTGGTATTAGTTGACTGCAGCTGCATATGTTCTTGCTTGAGACCAGATCCTGCCATCAACACCTCTGCATTTCTCAGTTTCTTGGTGATGGACTCGTGACCAGTACTAGAAAGTCCTTTTCTCATCGTACACCTCCACAACATGTGCCGTGAGCATCGGCCTCTGCTGTGACACTGCTGACAGCTGTTTTATAGTTTCTATGGATGAACCTGCTGCTGCAGCACAACTCTTGTTTGACAGGAGGGAACATAAACTGAGGACACATTTTAGCTCTCACATTTCCTTGTTATGTCACCAGATCGTGGAGTGAGGCCCCGGTCCCCCCCAACCTCAGGTCCAAGAAGTCATCATGAATGACTAAAGAGCCTTTTCAAGTTCAAGTTCAAAGTTCTTTACTGTCATTTGCATCACATGTGGTACATGACGTGGAATGAAATTGTTCACTCAGGGTCACAGTTACACCCAACAATAGCAATAATATAAAGTATAAAAAGAAGCAGTACTGTATAAAGATCTAGATAAATTCTAAGTTAAACTCTAAATGATATTCTAAAAGATCTAAGCTATATGCTAAACACTATGATGTGAATACGGTATATTAATGATGTGTCATCCTGTGAAGCATAGTTACAAATTTAGTGATTTTATTTTAACAAATTTGAGGAAAAAGTCACTACAGTACACTACAGACTCCAATATCTAGAGAATGTCATACATGCACATATGTAAATATCAAGCAAAAGATGTCAACACACCAACAATGGAACAATTTGCTTGTTTCAGAAAAACCACACCAACAATCCTGCAAATCTTATGTCTCTCAAAGGTTCAAGGGATTTGTCCTGCAGGCCACTGAAAACGTCTGATGACTGACGTTATACATACATACATACATACATACATACATACATACATACATACATACATACATACATACAGTATACTGTATACATATACTGTACATATATATATACATATATATATATA
>JBBPBX010017319.1:35608-47004 GCA_038048925.1 Garcialebias charrua
TAACATAATGAATAACCTCAAGGATTTAGTATTGTAATGGAACACCCTGGTCTCTGAAATGTCGGTGAAAACACCTGAATTCACCTTTTCACTGAAGCTCTCAAGTGAATCTCCTTTTCTCTGAAAACCTACAGTGAAGGACAAAATCACTGTTGTATTCAAGTTTAGTTTGAATGTATAACACAAATCCCTCAGAAAAGACTTCCTTTTAATTTGTGTTAATGCAGAATTGATCAACAGAATAACTTTTGTCATTTTATGATCATCTGTTATTCAAGAGGAACTAAACACAGGTTGAGACGGTAACTACTTCCCCTAAGCAGATCCAAAATCACCCTCAAAATGGGCGTGTCGAGAGACAAGGAGGGGAGGAGGTAGAGTTGTGCTTTTGTCCACGCCTCCACCAGCAACAACCTAAAACAAATTAAACCTCTAGCCAACAACATACACCAAGCAACAACAAAGGATAAACATGTAGATGTATTTATCTATTCCACCCATTCCATCCAAAACCAAAGGCTTAAAAAAATGGGGGAAAAAGGAAAACAAAACCGCTTGTCAGGAGTGAAATGTGGCACTTCCATATAAGGTATGAATGCTGCAGGACCTTCTCATCTCTGCAGGGGATTGGCTCTGCTTGAACCACTTCCGTGACGTCAGAGTGAGAAAACACGTCACAGTGAGAATCCTGGACCAATAAGAAAATTAAGGTGCAATTCCTCTGTTCAACCCATAGGGGTCACCGTAAACACGTTTTTAGACCGGGGTTTAGTTCCTCTTTAACATGAGTTGTCACTCTTAACATGCTGGTTTATTCTGCAGTACGATGGTGCTTAAAACTATGGCACAGTTCAGGGTATGTGTTAAATTGAACTTCTCAGTTTTGTCTATGAGTTAGACATAATAATCACTTTATTGGTGACTCCGTCTGTCTGTTTATCTATACAATTTTCCTGTACAACCTTCAGATTTTCAACTCTATGACCTGCAAAGTCACTCCTTTATTTTTGGTGAACATCCAATGAGCGGAGTGGATTTGACTGGGAAGCTCTCTACAAAAACCCTAACTTTCTGTCTTGCTTCAGTTTCACGAGGGAAGTTAAACTATGTTCTTCTCCTGAAAGCTGAATGAACGCCAGTCAAATCGCCAATGACTCCGTTCTATCAGCAAGGATTTCACAGCAAGCTCGCTGTGAAATCCGACCTCGAGCTGAAACGCTCCATTTGAAGGAATTTCCTTCAAAGAAGCTCTTATCTTGAAAAACCACACCGGAGCTGAAACTGTTGCCCCGGAGAAGTGGAAGCCGACTTGTAGCGAGCCACTGGAAATTGGACGCTGGTCACCTCTGAACCGTAGCAGAACGGTTAATAAGGCTGGGACTAGTTTACCGGGCTGAGACCAAGAATCTTCGCACAGGTAAAACGTCGATGGCCATTTGACCAAAGTCGAGCGGAAGCTGCAGAGGAACTGCCATGTTTTCTGGTTACACATATCAAGATATTTCCCTCTTCACTCCCTCTTATCTTTCATTCCATTCTTCCTCCTAAACTTATTCTTCTGGCTATGCCACGGGCGGCCGTGGCATAGTGGTAATGGCAGTCGTCCCCCGATCGGAAGGTTGGCGGTTCGAATCCCGGTTCCCCACACCATGTGTCGTTGTGTCCTTGGGCAAGACACTTAACCCCGAGTTGCTCCCGGTAGGACTGGAAAGCACCTTGCATGGTAGTCTGCCGCTACCGGTGTATGAATGTGTGTAGCATTCAATGTGTGTAGCACTTTGAGATTTTCACTAATGAAAAGTGCGTTATAAATTGAATTCATTATTATTATTATTATTATTAAGTTAATGTGCCTGCAGAAAAGTTAATATAAGACCCTTAACTTGTCTGTTGTTACTATGAAATTACGGACGCGTGTTTCATCTGTGCTGAAGTAAAATTATAGGAAAAATTGATCGATCACTCAATCCATGTGCATGTTGTGATGTAATTTAATGATTTGTTATTAAATGATTCTACCTTTGGTAGGTCAAATATAATGTTTCCTGTCAGTTACATCTCATCACTGAGTCAAAGATTTATGAATGATCTGAAAAAGATGATCTGAAATGATCTGAAAATCTTCTATCTTAGATCTGTTTTTCACAAATGCACCTCACAAATTTCCTGGTATAGGTGTATTTGCCAACGTTTTGAGTGATCATTCGGTAATAGCAGCTCTTAGATCTACTAAACTTCCACCTGCTAAGCCCAGAATAATTCAAAAAAGGGATTTGAAACGTTTCAGTGAACAGTCATTCCTTTGGGATCTATCCCTCTTTGATTGGCAACGTATCCTACAAATCAATGACGTGAACACCGCTTGGAACTATTTTCATGAAAGTTTCATTAACACGCACCTTTCCGGCAGTTCAGGATAAAGAGCCGTGACAGCCCCTGGTTTACTCCTGATCTAGCTGATCTCCTGCACTGGAGAGATCATCTTTGGGCCGCAGCAAGAAAATCACACTCAGACACTGATTGGTTGAAATTTCGGCAGCTAAGGAATAAATGCACAACTGCCATCAAAGCCGCAAAACGTAACTACTTCTTATCTCAGACCTCCAAAAATCTAAACGATCCTAAAAAATTCTGGAAAACCATCAAATCTCTCTCAGGCACCCCCCAATCATCTGACCTCCCATCACAATTTCTTGTTGACTCTGTTCCTGTGTCAAATAAGCACGAGATCCTGAACTGTTTCAATAAACATTTTGTTGCTTCTAGTTCATTATTTGACACAGTTACAAACGGAAAATCAGCCACTTTATCTAATAATCAAACTTCTACAAATCAAATCCCTCCTACAAGTCAACCATCTGTTAATCACACCTTCTCTTTTTCTCCGTTCTCAGTCAGTGAGGTAAATAAACTGTTAAATGATCTTGATCCTAAAAAATCTGCAGGTCCAGATGAACTTCCACCTTATTTCTTAAGGCTGGCTGCTCATATCATCACAGTCCCTGTGACCCACATCTTTAATCTGTCCATAAGCCAAAACACCATTCCGGATGCTTGGAAAACAGCCTTTGTTCTTCCTTTGCTGAAGGGAGGTGACCCCACCTCATTGAACAATTATCGACCGATCTCTAAACTCTGCATCTTAGCCAAGGTTCTAGAAAAACTGATAAACTCTCAGATCAAAAACTATCTGGACTCATTTAACATCTTACCTCTCCATCAATCTGGTTTCAGGAAAAAACACAGCACAACAACTGCTTCTCTGAAGGTTCTGAATGATGTTGTTGAAGCATTGGATGCTAAGGACTATTGTGCTGCACTTTTCTTAGACCTGTCTAAAGCTTTTGACACTGTGGATCATAACATCCTGTGTCATAAGCTCTCAGAAATCGGTTTCTCTGATCACACCATCGGTTGGTTTTCTAACTATCTTTCCAATCGGAGGCAATGTGTTCAACATAACGGTACTTCTTCCAGCTATTTAACAGTTAAAAATGGTGTACCACAAGGCTCAGTTTTAGGACCCACTCTCTTTACAATCTACACAGCGCTGGACTGGCAATCGGGCGTACCGGGCAAATCCCCGGTGGGCCGGTCAGCCCGTCGGTGATTTTTGGGCCGCTCGGGCGGTCCTGACTGTCATGAACCAAAAAAATAAATTATAGCTTTTTTTTGTCAATCGCGACGGCCGATTGGTTGATTTTCTTGAACGACATCTAGCTAATCCAATGAAATCTCTCAGCACTCTTTGGCGGGCGGGGCGGCCCGTCCGACCAGATCAGCCCCTCCCCTTAGACCAATCAATCAGTCATACACGACAGAGAGGAGAAGACAACAGCATGGAGAGCAGCGAAAAGCGAAAAGGAGGCGCCGAAAAAAATAGGATTAAAAAGAGACGAGCCCTTCAGGCAGATGCTACAAAATGTATAAAAATAACTCAGATGTTTGCTGGTGGTGGCTGTGGAGCGGCTGCGGCCACCTCGGCAGCAGCAACCACAGGTGGTCCCGACAGCGGGGGTCTGCAGGTGGATGATGAGGCCGAGAAATGGCGCAGACAGGGGCGCGGGGGGAGACCCGCGGCAGCCGCAGATGCGAGCGTGGGAAATACTCAACAACTTCAGGTAAGAAGTGATGAAAATACACATGACTCTGAGTCTAAAGGTGACCAGCTGCTGGGCTGGGTGGGTGGAGAAGGTGAATAAAAGGCAGAGGATGCGCAGCACCGGGTCCTGCTCGCCGCCGCCTACACTATGACGAAAAATAAATAAACACACAGCACAAGAAAATGTATTTGATTTATTCGTATGCTTATAATAAAAAAAAAACGACAATGCTTTGCATACAGCAAAACAAAGACTGGGAAATGGACGGTTAGGTCAATAATTGTTAATTGCAGACCTAATTTAAAATACTTTTTGGTAAAATGTTCTCATGGGCTATTGCTAATTCCTGAACCTTGAGTTTGTAACTAAGATAAGGCATGATGATTAAACAGCAGCACTGACATGAAGACTCACTGCGTGTTTTAAAGTTTGGAGCTGGTTTTAAATTTGACTATAAAATATAAAATATACTGTTATTAACGCAGAGCTTAGAGAAGGTGGGCCTGTGATTGTAAGGTCGCCGGTTCAACTCCCCGAAGCAACATCGTCAAAAAACAAGGGTGGGATAGGTGAAGCAGTCACACCTGTCTCCACCCTCATCCGCCCCACACTGGGCCCTTGAGCAAGGCACTTGACCCCCAACCCTCTGCTCCACACAGCTGTGGTAGCTCGGTGGTGTGTGGTTGTGTCAGGAGGAGGAACATCTGGTGTCAAACTAAACATCTGGTGTAAAAATAAGAACATCTGGTGTCAAACTAATCCCAAAGTCTTCTGACTCGCTGTGGCGACCCCTGAAGAAGGAAAAAAAAAAAGATACTGTAATAAGTTAACTCATTGAGCTACATAAGTTTTTATCAAATCCAGTTTAAATGTTTGTGGTTTCTACAACATGTTCTTTTAGTTGAACAGATGTTGTTCCACCTGCCCCTTTGGTTTCTCACTCATCTAACTTTAGACAGAGACCTTTTGGTTTAATCATGAAAACATGTGTCATCTCATGACATATCTGACAGTGTTAGTGACTCTCAGCTACTAACACACTACATTTGTTTTCATTCAACCTTTATTTAGTCAGGTTAATCCCATTGAGCCTCGAGGACTCATTTACAAGAGACACCTGTCTACAAACTAAAGAATGATGACAACAGCAACAGTAGATTTTTCTTGAACAATCAACAATAGACAAACATAAAAGAGGCATATAGATTTTTTTAACAAGTTAAAAAATATGTCAAAGTAGCAAAACACATTACTGTATAAAGCAAATGTATAAAAGTAAAAACAGGAACATGTCTGCATTGGTTTTTGCCAGGAGTCCAACAGATTCTTAAAACCATTTAGAGAGGTCAAGGTCTTCTGATGTTTTTGTAAGATATTCCAGGAAGCAGGAGTGGAGTAGCTCATTATCTGTAAAACTCACTCAAATGTAGTGAAGGCGCAGTGACGACCATGTTGAGTCCAAATACTGTAGTAGATGAAGCAGAACCTGCTGGTTGAACTGGATTTAGTGGTGCCTGCAAAGTGACAGCTGATTGGAAAAGGTCCAAAGTTTTACTGAGCATCAGTTTGTCGTGACAGTGGCTGATGAGGGTCATTTTGTACTTGACTTACACATTCATGAGTTTGTTGGACATTTTTGTTATTTGCAAGGTTTGACCAAAATGGCCCTAGCTCCATGTGTAATGGATGTTGGTTTAAAAGTCTGGCATGAATGAAGGTGGATGATTTTGAAAATCTAGATTTTTCATAGTATTCCAGGAAATAATTTCTCTGTCAGACTGTTTTTAAAGTTTGAACTCAAGTTCCAGTCTTTCTTTCACCACAGCCTTGTGCTTGCTCTGTGAGGGATTTTCTTTTTGAACATTTAAACTGTTGTATGAACACTGAATCATTATTTCTTTAAAGATCTTCATTGCATGTTCATTGGGATCATCTTTTGTCATTTTTTGCTGAGCTTGTCTCCCAGGATTTAAAAAAAAATCCTATTTTTACCAGAGCTTTTACAAATAGCTCAGTTGAGATAATGATCAGGCTTGTGGGGGGTTTTCTTACAAGGAGGGAATGCCTTGAGGGTGCTTGTGTGGGGGTTGATAGGTGTTAAACAGGGGGGGTGATAAGTTGGGGGGTGGGCTTGTGTCTATTGTTTGCCAATGAATAGGAAATATTCCAATGTAATTGCTGGTTTCACCTTTTCAAACATCCACTTCTTTTACCTCCGTCAGTGTTGGAAAGCAACAGATAGAATTACTGACTTAAATAAAAAAGTATCTTTTCATTACAGTTTGCAAGCACTGTCACAAGAAATTTGTTTCCATTCACGAGCGTCATTCTCTTTCCATCAATACAGGTAGTCCCCGACTTACGAGCGCTCTAACTTACGAGGTTCCGGACTTACGAGCTGGCGAATTTTTGGAAAAAACGCAAAAAATACTGAGTTTTTCTGTGTTTTTTCACCACAGTTCGTTAGCTAAACATGTGGACACATGTTTCCGATCATTTTTATGCACTCATAAGCTGCAGTTTTTCGATGAAAAACGAGTGTTTGTAGTCGCGCTAGCAAAACCGTTCCAACTTACGAGCGAAATTCCGGACTTACGAGACATGTGGCAGCCGTTCCAAATTACGAGATTTCCGTGTTACGAGCACCTCGTTGTAACGGAACTCGCTCGTAAGTCGGGGACTACCTGTACCTGGTGGGCCACTCTGCTCAAAATGCCCGGGCCGATTTTTTGTCCCAGTCCAGCCCTGAATCTACATAGCTAATGTAGGTCACTGCATCCCTGATGCATCCTTACATTTCTATGCTGATGATACAGTTGTTTATTGCCGAGCTAAAACAGTAGCTAAGGCTTTCCAGTTACTGCAATCCGCTTTTGACATCATCCAGTCAGATTTGTTCCGTCTCAAACTTGTCCTAAATGCTGATAAAACAAAAGGGATGTTTTTTTCAAATAGGAAGGCGGTTCCAGCAGATCCTCCTCTGATTTTATCTTCAAATGGTGTCCCTATTGAGTTTGTTGATTCCTATAAATATCTGGGTATCCTGATCGATTCACATCTCTCTTTTAAACTCCACGTGGAAAACCTAGTGAAGAAACTGAAAGTTAAACTGGGTTTCTTTTTCAGAAACAGATCATGTCTAACACTGAATGTTAGGAAACGCCTTGTATCTGTGACTTTCCTTCCCTCCATTGATTACGGTGACATTCTCTACATGAATGCTCCTACAAGCACCCTGCGGATGTTGGATGTTGTCTATCATGGTGCACTAAGATTCATAACTGGTTGTGATTATCGTACCCACCACTGCACCCTGTATTCACTGGTTAATTGGACATCATTAACCTCACGCAGACTCTTCCACTGGTACATTTTCATCTTTAAAGGAGAAATGTAATCAAATCTGAAAAAATCGATATAACAAGAATTTCATATAGTAAACAACACACATAAACATACTTAGTATGCTTTTTTCAAGTCAGTAGCTTAAAGAAATAGTTTTTTTACATTTTTCCTGCTACATGCCGAAGTGCAGTGATTTCTGTAGTAATTTTCTGGACGCACTTTTATGACACAATTAAGACCTCCTTTGCTATCTTACAATAACACTGAAGCTATAAACCCATCATTACTGTCCTCTTGTCTGTCATTTAAAATGGAAGCAGAAGACCTTTTTGAATCTGAAGGATATCACTTTAGTTTGTCAAAAACAGTTTGGTGATTTAGTGCATTAATGGGCATTTCTATCCTGGAAATACGAATAGCCTTCGCATGCTAACGTTAGCATGCTAGCGCCGTATGCTAACGTTAGCATGCTAGCGCCGTATGCTAACATGGGAGTGGGGGTGTTGAAAATGTCCTGAAACAGTTACCAATGTCTTGTTAAGCTCTGTATTCCACAGAACATAGTAGGATCTAAAATGATTTTTAAAGATGAAGGAGCAAGTTGAAACATGCAGGGTCTCCCTCCTTGCTAGCAGGCTCCATTGGGAGCTGCCTGGCTAACTAACTACGGTGGCCCTACACGGCCAAAATTCTACAGCGGCCGAATGCACAGGAGCGGTAAAAATACAATATAAAATTTTAAAAAAGTTTTAAAATCTATTTTGGGGCTTTTAGAATCGATTCTGAATCGCCAGGACTAAGAATCTTGATTCTTTAAAAAATAGATTTTTTTTTGCTGCATCCCTAATTGCTACACACTGAAACCTTTTTGTCCACTACTAGATTTTTTTTTTTATTAACACAAACAGAACTACAAAACACTACATAAACAAAAAAATATATACAAACTCTTGTGAATGATAACATAACTACAGTCTATAAGCTAGGGGGCGGTTTACAAAATGATGAAAGTTGAAAAAATACTAGATACACACACTAATATTACTGTATGAGGGACGACCATTGCACTGCCTATGTCATATTCAGGGGACGGAGAGCAAGCAGAGGGAGGGGGGTCAAAAACACCAGATGAGAATTTTTTCACTTTGCAAAGTCTAAATTTGAGTTAGGATGACATTTTTGACTTGTGAAATTTTCTCAACAAGCTTATTTTATGCTTTTCATTAGACTACTATTAGCTTAAAAACACTTTTCATTTCTCCTTTAAATCACTTCTTGGTCTGCTGCCCTCATACATCTCCTCCTACATGTCTTTGCGTGAGTGCAGCTACAGTGTGCGCTCTCAGGACATGATTACCTGCAGTGTTCCGTCAGTGAGGACTGAACTTGGAAAAAGGGCCTTCTCCTACTCTGCTCCTGCTTCATGGAATATCTTACAAAAAGATCTGAAGCTCTCGACCTTGACTTCTCTAAATGGTTTTCAGAATCTGTTGGAATCCTGGCAAAAACCAATGCAGATTTGTTCCTGTCTTTGATTTTATACGTCTACCTTATAATGTTTTGCTAGTTTTTTTATTGTTTGTTTGTTTATTGTTTAAGGAAATTCTACCATTGCTGTTCATTGTTCTTTAGTTTTAGCAGGTCGCTTTCGTAAATGAGCCCATGAGGTTCAAAAGATTTACCTGACTAAATAAAGGTTGAATGAATTTTCAATGGAGAAAGTCCAGACCCTTGTCTGAAGCGAAGTGAAGGACAGGGTCTGGTTTTAACCAGGCTAGGACCACCCCTACTCCATTTCTCTTTCTATCCACACCATGGTAAAACAGTTTGAACCCTGCTCCAATACTGCGAGCCTTGCTGCCCTTCCACTTGGGTCTCTTGGACACATAAAACATCTACCTTTCTTCTCTGCATCATGTCAGCCAGCTCTCTACCTTTGCCTGTCATTGTCCCCACATTTAGAGTTGCAACCCTCAGTCCTACATTCTTCACTTTCCTCCTCTCCCTCCGTCTCCTGACACGTTTCCCTCCTCGGGGTCTTCGACTAACAGTAGTACAATTTCCGCCGGCACCCTGTTTGTCAACAGCACCGGTGGCGGACGTTGTTAACCCGGGCCTCGACCGATCCGGTATGGTTTCACTTTGATGAACTCGCATTATAGTTTTGGCAATTGTTTTACATCGGATGCCATTCCTGACACAACCCTCACCATTTACCCGGGCTTGGGACCGGCACAAGAGATACACTGGCTTGTGCTCCCATTTTCTTGTCACACATTAAATATTACACACGAACAATTAATCAATTCAAAAGCATAACTAAATTTGTTTCTAGACTTCTCCATACTGTCATTTGTGCTTTAGAAATATATTTAATGATAAAACCTAAACCAGCATTAAATGTGTTTTTGTTAAATCCTTGACAGAGCAGGTTTTTCAAAGGAACTGTGAGAAACAGCAGCAATGCCCGTGGTATTTTTTGGCAACATTGCATTAGACAATTTCCAGCTTGGATATTTTCCAGATACACATCTGTGATAAATCCATTTGGATATTTTCATGATACCCATACATAATAAATCATAGTATTAGATATCTTCCGGATACACATCTGTGATAGATCCTAGTATTGGATATTTTCTGGATACCCATACATAATAAATCCTAGTATTGGATATTTTCCGGATACACATCTGTGATAGATCCTATTGGATATTTTCATGATATCCATACATAAATACCCATAATTCATAGGGAAAACGTAGGACAGACACAAATCTCACAAAATACGTTCAGGGGGTTATGGAGAACAAGATCTGTGAGTTTGGTGGTCCTATCACTGCGTTTAGTTGGAAATCCTAACCCCAATTTGTCAAAATACAAATACCCATAATTCATAGGTTAAACGTAGGACAGACACTAATCTCACAGATTGCGGTCAAGATTCTCGTGGAGAACAGGATATGTGAGTTTGGTGGTCCTATAACTGCGTTTAGTTGGAAATCCTAACCCCAATTTGTCAAAATACCATAATCCAAAAAAAAGTGTTGGGAAGGTGTTGAAAGTTCACGACACAGACAGACAGACACAAATCTCACAGATTACGGTCAGGATTGTCGTGGAGAACAGGATCTGTGAGTTTGGTGGTCCTATCACTGCGTTTAGTTGGAAATCCTAACCCCAATTTGTCAAAATACCATAATCCAAAAAAAAAGTGTTGGGAAAGTGTTGAAAGTTCACGACACAGACAGACAGACATGAATCTCACAGATTGCGGTCAGGATTGTCGTGGAGAACAGGATCTGTGAGTTTGGTGGTCCTATCACTGCGTTTAGTTGGAAATCCTAACCCCAATTTGTCAAAATACCATAATCCAAAAAAAAAGTGTTGGGAAAGTGTTGAAAGTTCCGATCAGCTCTGCGAGGTGCTGGTCAATATCTTTAACACCTCACTTGCCCTGTAGACAGATTCCGTCTGCCTGAAGACCACACCACCATCATCCCAGTCCAAAAAAGCTTTACAGTGACTGCTCTGAATGACTATTGGCCAGTGGCCCTCACCCGTTAGTAGCTAAATGCTTCGAAAAACTGGTCATGACCCACATTAAAACAACCATCAACATCAACGAGGACCCTCACCAGTATGCATACTGTGAGAACCAATCAACAGAGGATGTCATCTCCTCTGTGGTCCACACTGCTCTCATCCACCTGGAACAGAAGGACTCATACGCCCGTATGTTCTTTCGGACTTCACATCTGCCTTCAAAATCATGATCCACAGCTGTGGTGGGATACATCACAAACTATGATGAGTCCAGCTACAAGCAGGAGGTGGATCACCTGGAGAGCTGGTGCAAGGAGAATAACCTTCACATTAGCGGTCGGCGATATGGCTCGAATATTATATCGTAATATTTCAGAGCATCCTGACGATAAAGATAAATTT
>JBBPBX010017320.1:3457-47004 GCA_038048925.1 Garcialebias charrua
TATATATATATACACATATACATATACACATATACATATATACATATACATATATATATACATATATATATTTATTTATTTTTTCTTCTTCTTTCGGCTTTTTCCCTGCGTTAGGGGTCACCACAGCGATCTAGTCGCACGAAGATTTGGCAGTTGTTTTTACGCCGGATGCCCTTCCTGACACAACCACAGCCCTCTGTGTGGAGTAGAGAGCTGATATCTAGGGTTCCCGGGGGAGCAGATGGTGTGGGTTAAGGGCCTTGCTCAAGGGCCCAGAGTGGGGCAGATGAGGGTGGAGACAGGTGTGACCGCTTCACTTATCCCACCCACATCTTTGATGTTGTCGGTACCGGGGCTTGAACCGGCGATCTTCCGATCACAAGCGCACCTTCTTAACCTCTGCGCCACCACTCCCTATATATATATATATATATATATATATATATATATATATATATATATATATATATACATATATAATATATATATATATATATATATATATATATATATATATATATATATATATATATGTATATATATATATATATATATATATATATATATATATATATATATATATATATATATATATATATATATATATATAAATATATATATATATATATATATATATATATATATATATATATATATATATATATATATATATATATATATATATATATACTGTATATATATATATATATATATATATATATATATATATATATATATATATATACTGTATATATATATATATATATATATATATATATATATATACTGTATATATAATTACAGTATCTAATATGTATACATAATGTGTGTGTGAATAAATTGCATCTTTGGTTGTATCTTGCTAAACATGTCATATAATTAAGTATGGTATTCCACCAAAATTATTTAAATATGCTAAACTATATGTTCCTATACATGCAGTTTTAATAGCTGTATGCCTAACATTTAAATATGTGGCAATGGGATTACTATTCAGCGTGTTAGGATTGATTAAATGCGCTGATACTTTATTGTGCCAGCCAAATATATAAGGATGAGTGGAGCGGTGGCCAGCGCCAAGATGGCCGCCTGAAATCTCGTCAGCTCCAATAGGCGAGAGCGGGCCATGCTGTATCTAGTGTTCTATATATGATATCTATGGTCCAATGACCGAAACAGCTTCCTCTCTCTGAGCTTGTTTCACAAACAAAAAGCAACAAATGTTCATCTCTCTAGACCTATTAAAAACCTATAAACACAATAATCTCTAAACGACTGAGAATCTTCACCAGCAAATAATCTCTAAAAGTAAACCTAATTGCATAGCACTGCAGGCGGTGGTGCAGTGTGGCCCCACTTGTTTTTAAGTTTCATTTTGACGTGTGGGCACCGCACGGTAGGCAGGCAGCTTAATATCAATAATAATAACTAATAAGTTTTGTTTTTCCTGTGACATCTGCAGTATGATAAATGATAGGAGCATAATAAATGCTCCCAATGTTTTGTTCAGTGGTGGGCACAGACCGCTAGGGAGCGCTAAAGCGCTAATCCGCGGATAGCGGACCTAAACAATTTGTTAGCGCTATAGCGGATTGACTAACTTTTATAATTCATAAGCGGATTTGCGCTATTTTTATTTCAAATGGAGTACCGCTAATAACTAATTATCTATCAGTAAAAACGAAAAAACTTATTTATGGGCTCTTAAATCAACCGGACGACTGCTCACAGACCATATCCGGTCAGCGCCGGATGTGGTCCGTGAAAAAAAAGCGTCCCCCTAAGAGGCCTATTGCTAGAGAGAGCGCTCTCTCTATAGCAGTTAGCAGCCAGTGTGTTACTCTGCAGCCTTATTGCTTGTTTTCGAAGAGTCAGACAAAGAGTTTTAGTTTTAGCAGGTCGCTTTCGTAAATGAGCCCATGAGGTTCAAAAGATTTACCTGACTAAATAAAGGTTGAATGAACTTATGGATGTTTCTCAGCGGCCTACGCGACGCGTCAGCGCCTCATTTGCCTTGCTCAAAATGGCGGCCACAGAAGCGAGCCCACATGGATTTTACAAGAAAACACGGTAAAAACAATTATTTCTTTGCTGAGAAAAAATACATTTCTTAGCTGACTTTATAGCACAAGGGTTCGTGAGCTTAACCGTTTCACGAAATGGTCAAATCTGCTGGATTTAAAAAAGTAGTTCGCCATCAAATCTGCTGGCTACCAAGTGTTGAATTGAACTAGCGGTTTAGAATTAGCTTCCGCTAGCTTTTCTAAGACATAAGCGCTTTTGAAATTGCGGCCCTAAATAAATTAATAAGCGCTTTAGAAATAGCGGAACTAATTTTTGGATTAGCGGTGCCCAGCACTGGTTTTGTTGGTCTTTTTTTTTTTTTTTTTGGTAAATAATGAAGTTTTTATGCATTTTTATTTATTTATTTTGCATCTTAAGAGCTTATGACATCATCGACTACTCGAGTTTATTTATGTTAATGTCGAGTTTAAAAATTATGTACTGTTCAACCCCTAGTGTGAGCGTGATGTCCCCAACAGGTAAGATATTAACTATTCACAAACGTGATTTTAATAAGAGCAAACAGTAGTTTCAAACAGTTTGTTCTTCAGATTGTGCTCCTTGTTCCTACCTGGCTGCCAGCAGCCTCTCCTCTGTGTTTGGTGCACTCCGGAACAGAAGCCACACCAGAGTCCTGGTCCTCCAGGCCCAGGATGGAGCAGACCGCGGGCCTGGATCCAGCCTGTCTGGGGCCCAGAACCACCAGCCTCAGCTCTGCAAAGCAGCACAGTTGATTTACCAAACAGGAGAGGAGCTCACACAGCACGTGACTAGAACTCCACTGTTATAAACTGTACAGAGCTGTGCGGACTGCAGTCATGTGTCACCACCCTGTCCCGAGAACAGACGTCGCCCTTCACAGCTTTTCTCTCATCGCAAACCGCAGAAACAGGAACATTTATTTTTCTACACCACCGAGTCACTCTCAGGTTCTGACACCACGTGGAAACTAAAGCAGGACTTCTCTTACCGGACTGTGAGGCAGATGTTGACATGTCCAGTGTGTGCAGTGGTGGGACAAACTTCCTGATTCCTGTAGCAGTCTCCCGAGCCCAGAAGCGCTCCAGCTACAACTGTTGTGCGCATGCGTCGGAGAAAACGAGGCGTGGCTGCTGATGAGGACCAAAACACTAGCCTAGCTAAATGCTAAAATATAAAAACACTGGCTAAAAGTTTGCTAGAATTACTAAATACAGTACAGTACACCTGCTTAAAAAAGGCAAAACACTTAGCTAAAGGTACCACAATAATAAAAGCCAAAAATATCAAAACACTGGCATAAACAAAACAAAAAAAGATAACACTAGCTAAAAGCAAAAAAAAAGGCAAAACACACATATATATATATATTAAAAAAGAACACTAGCTAAAAGCAACAAAAAAAGCTAGGCAAAAAACTGGTTCAAAACATAAAACGCATAACACCAGCTAAAAACTGAAGGTGGCACAACACTATAAAAAGCTGAACATCGAACTAAAAGTAGCAAATAACTGTAAGCAAAAAGTTGCAAAATACTTGATAAAAATAGTGCCTGCTTGAAGTAGCATAATACTAGCTGAAAGTAGCACTCACTTAGAGCTAAAACTATAAGTGAAAGGCCAAAAGAACTAAAAGTAGCAAATAACTAGCTTATTGACAGTTAGTAAAAATACTAGCTAAATTCTAAAAGTATCAAATCACTAACTAAAGGTTACACCACAAGCTAAAATTAACAAAATGTTAGCTAACTGCTATAATTAACAAAATACCTGCAAAAAAGAAAAACACTTGCTAAAAGCTAAAGGTACCACAACCCTAGCTAAAAGCCAAAAATATCAAAACACTGGCATAAACTAACATCAACTAAAAGCTGCAAATTACTAGCTAAAAGCAAAATGTGGAAAAACACTGGCTAAAACTAAAAAGTGTGACACCAGATAAAAACTGACAGTGGTACAACACTATATAAAAAGCTGAACATTAGCTAAAAAGTAGCAAATAACTACTATAACTAAAAACAAAGTTGCAATACTTGCTAAAAGGCAGAACATTAACTAGTGTTGTGGTTAATATAACTTTACCTATTACTAGCTAACATTGACACTAGCTAAAATTAGCTAAATGCTTGTGAAAAGTAGCAAAACCCTGGTTCAAAATTGAAAAACGGCAGCTGAAACTTGAAAGTAGCAAATGGCTAACTAAAAGCAAAAATCATCAACATGCTGACTAAAGCAGCAAAAGCTTAGCTACAAGGTAAAAAAAGGCATGCTTGAAGATAAAAGTAGCTAAATTCAGGCTAAAAGCTAAACATAACGAAGCTAGCTCATAGTTACCGTAAAAATACAAGAAATCTGCTGAAGCAGTTTCTAAAAATAACACTTTTGAAGCAATTACAATGATCTCAGTATCAATCTGAGGGAAATTACGGTATTTGGTAAATGTTTTGAAGAGAATTTAAGCAACAAAGTCACAGCCCCATCTTCTAAGGACAGAATGTGACTAAATGGCATAAAATATTTAATAATTTAACTGTACAGTATATTTCATTGAGTAATGATGTATTTAATAATTAAATTATACATTTCATCATTATGTATTTATTTTATTTAGTCACATTTCATCCTCCATAATCTCTTGTAGCAGCAATTATATTACAAAAACGTGACAACAATAATGCAAATCCAGCATTCACAATACAGTATTACATGAATCCAAAAACACATTTGACCTCAAATTCAGAATACTCATGTTTTTCTGTGTGTTCATCTCTGTTAGGAAAATATCTGACGAGTCACTGGACAGATTTCAGTGAAACTTGGGGTAAGCAAACATTAGATGTAAATCTACAATTATTTACATTTTGGTGTAAACGTCATTCAAAATGGGCATCACAGCTGTTTAACCTTAGCCAACACAAAAATGGCTACAGCTCATTTACAGACAACGAACTAAAAGTTGTTATGGTAGTAGCTGCAAGTCATCAAAAAAAAAAAAGAAAGAAAGCAAAACAAAGCATTTTAATGTGGCAGATGTTTTAATGATCAGTTCTGAACTGACAGCAAACTGCAGGAAGAGCTGCTCATTTTGACAAAGTTGCACCACGAGTTGTGTTTTTACTGCCTTCGTCACACTGTCCAACCTAAAGGCCTAACAAATTGTAAAAACATACAAAACGAACACTTTATACATGGAAAATAAAAATATGATTGAGAAGTTCCTTTGCTTTAGGTGTGTATGCAAACACAACCATACAGTTTAAATCCTTAATGACAAGACAAACACATTCACACAATACTGTACAATCATTCATAAAACAATCATTCATAAAACAAACAATCATTCATATAACACACTGCTGTACAGAAACAGAAAATGAAGCCAAGGTGACAAACAGGTAAACATGTTCATTAAAATGTAAGATTTTAAAAACACAATTAGAAAATTAATTAACTAGTTTTTCCTAAAAACACGTTTTAAAAACCTGTTGAAACTGGAAACATCCAGGTTTTCAGACGCCAAAAAGAGGCTTAAGTTAAAGTCCTGAGGTCTCTCCAGTAACGGACCCCTGCAGGCTATATATAAATATATTGATTACTTTTGACGTTTTATTCTCCCATATTCAGGCTTGTCCTTAACTCACAGTCCAGGCATGATGTAGGCAATGTTGTCCAATGTGTTAGACTGAAAAAAAAAAAAAGGTTTTTAGCAAGCTGTAAGAAACAATGAACTGAAGTGTACAGTAATATTACCCCCGCCACACACTTTGAAAACAAGTACAGTAGCCCCTCGTTTATCGCGAGGGATCCGTTACCCTGAAACCCAGCGATAAGTGAAAAACCGCAAAGTAGGAATACAGTAGTAGTGCAAGTAGTAAGTACCGTATTTTTCAGCCTATAAGTTCAGTTTTTTTGCATAATTTACATGCCTGCGACTTATTGGTTGAAGCGATGTATTTATGGATTTATTTCACATATTTATAAGCCAATTTTTTATCTGAGATATGACTATTTTCATTCATTCTGACTGAAAAAAAAAATCGAGCAGTACCACTTTCAGCCACTAGATGGCAGCCAAGTAGTAGTAGAAGTAGTAGTAAGGCATGCCGTTGTATCATGTAATAGACAAAAGTGGCTATGATGACAAATTCAAAAAAGTTCAAGACAAAAACAACTGGACTTTAAACTTTATTGTTTTTGTCTAGGGACTAGCCACTAGGGAGCACAAGCTGGTGTAGCGCTTGTGTCAGTCCCAAGCCCAGATAAATGGTGAGGGTTGTGTCAGGAATGGCATCCTGTAAAACACTTTTGCCAAAACTACAATGAGAGTACATCAAAGCAAAACCATCACGGATCATTCGAGGCCCATGTTAACAACGACCGCCACCGGTGCTGTTGACGAACAGGGTGCCGGCAGAAATTGTGCTACTTTTAGTCGAAGACCACAAGGAGGGAAACATGTCAGGAGACAGAGGGAGAAGAGGAAAGTGAAGAATGTAGGACTGAGGGTTGCAACTCTAAATGTGGGGACAATGACAGGCAAAGGTAGAGAGCTGGCTGACATGATGTAGAGAAGAAAGGTAGATGTTTTATGTGTCCAAGAGACCAAGTGGAAGGGCAGCAAGGCTCGCAGTGTTGGAGCAGGGTTCAAACTGCCCCCCACCTCTGGAACTCCCTCCCTGACTATCTGAGAGCTCCACAGTCACTGGTTGACTTTAAACATGGCTTAAAATATCTTTCTTTTTAAGCGAGCCTACTCTGCCTCCACATGATTTTATCTTTGATCTTAGTTGATATTATCATTGTTTTTAATTGATTTTATTATTGATTTTTGTTGTTTTATCATTGATTTTATCACTTGTTTTTATTTGATCATTGATATTAGTTGCACTTTGTAGCACTTTGGGATTTTTGTTAATGAAAAGTGTGTTACAAATTAAATTCATTATTACAGGTAATCCTCGACTTACGAGCGAGTTCCGTTCCTACGACTATCTCGTAACATGAAATCTCGTATGTCAGAACCCGAAACACGTGTTGCTCGTAAGTACGGATTTTCGTTCGTAAGTCGGAAAATTTATGCTAGCGCTACTACGAACACTCGTTTTTCATCACAAACTTTCATACTAGTTCATAAACATGCTCAGAAACTTGTTTCCAAACGGTTAGCTAACACACTTTCATCTAAAAACACATAAAAGTGCTGTATTTTCTGTATGTTCTTTACAAATTTACTGTTCGTTAGTGAGCTCGTATGTCCGGAACCTCGTATGCCGATGCGCTCGTAAGTCGGGGATTATCTGTATTATTATTATTCAACTGTTCTACCATGGTGTGGATAGAAAGAGAAATGGAGTAGTGGTGGTCCTGAAGGAGGAGTTGGCAAAGAATGTAGTAGAGGTGAAGAGAGTGTCAGATAGAGTGATGTGTCTGAAGGTAGAAGTAGAAGGTCTGATGCTAAACATAGTCAGTGGTTATGCTCCACAGGTTGGATGTGATGGGGAGGAGAAAGATAAATTTTGGAAAGATTTGGATGAAGTGATAGAGAGTATTCCCAGGGAGGAAAGAGTGGTGATTGGAGCAGACCTGAATGGACATGTTGGTGAAGGAAACAGAGGGGATGAGGAAGTGATGGGTAGGTTTGGTGTCAAGGAAAGAAACCAGGAAGGACAGATGGTGGTGGATTTTGCCAAGAGAATGGAAATGGCTATAGTCAATACCTATTTCCAAAAGAGGGAGGAACATAGAGTGACCTATAAGAGTGGAGGAAGGAGTACGCAGGTCGACTACATTCTGTGTAGAAGAGGAAACCTGAGGGAGATTGGAGACTGTAAGGTTGTGGCAGGGGAGAGCGTGGCCAGACAGCATCGGATGGTTGTGTGTAGAATGACTGTTGTTGTGAAGAAGAGAAAAAGAGTAAAATCAGAGAAGAAGACCAAATGGTGGAAGCTAAAGAAGGAAGAATGTTGTGAGAAATTCAGAGACGAGCTGTTAAAGGCTCTGGGTGGTAAGAAAGAGCTTCCAAGTGACTGGGCTACTACAGCAACAGTAATTAGAGAGACAGGTAGGAAGGTACTTGGTGTGTCATCTGGACAGAGAATGGATGATAAGGAAACCTGGTGGTGGAATAGTGAAGTGCAGGACGCCATTCAAAGAAAGAGATTAGCCAAGAAGAAATATGACAGTGAGAGGACTGAAGAGAGGAGACAGGAATATAAGGAGATGGGACATAGAGCAAAGAGGGAAGTAGCTAAGGCAAAGCAGAGGGCGTACAATGAGTTGTATGGGAGACTGGACACTAAAGAGGGCGAGAAGGACTTGTACCGATTGGCAAGACAGAGGGATCAGGCTGGAAAGGATGTGCAGCAGGTTAGGCTTATTAAAGATGGGAATGGGAATGTTCTAACAAGTGAGGAGAGTGTGATGGGAAGATGGAAGGATTACTTTGAGGAGCTAATGAATGAAGAGAATGAAAGAGAAAGAAGAGTGGAGGTCATAGAAACTGTGGACCAGGAAGTGGGAAAGATTAGTGAGGGTGAAGTCCGGAAAGCTCTGAAAAGAATGAAGAAGGGGAAGGCAGTAGGACCTGATGACATACCAGTGGAGGTTTGGAAATGTCTTGGAGAGATGGCAGTGAGGTTTTTGACTCAAATATTTAATGGAATATTTGAGGGTGAGAAAATGTCTGAAGAATGGAGAAGAAGTGTGCTGGTGCCCATTTTTAAGAACAAGGGTGATGTACAGAGTTGTAGCAACTACAAAAGAATTAAGTTGATGAGCCACACGATGAAGATCTGGGAGAGAGTTGTGGAAGGAAGGCTTAGACAAGAGGTGACTATCTGTGAGCAGCAGTATGGTTTCATGCCAAGAAAGAGCACCACAGATGCCATCTTTGCTTTGAGGATGTTGATAGAGAAGTACAGAGAGGGTCAGAAAGAACTCCATTGTGTGTTTGTGGATTTAGAAAAAGCATATGACAGGGTGCCAAGAGAGGAGGTGTGGTATTGCATGAGGAAATCTGGAGTGGCAGAAAAGTATGTTAGACTGGTACAGGACATGTATGAGGACAGCAGGACAGTGGTGAGATGTGCTGTGGGAGTGACAGATAGCTTCAAGGTGGAGGTGGGAGTGCATCAAGGATCGGCTCTGAGCCCCTTCTTGTTTGCTCTGGTGATGGACCGACTAACAGATGAGGTCAGGCAGGAATCCCCATGGACTATGATGTTTGCAGATGACATTGTGATATGTGGTGAGAACAGGGAACAAGTGGAAGAGAACTTGGAGAGGTGGAGGTATTCACTTGAAAGAAGATGAATGAAAGTCAGCCGTAGTAAGACAGAGTACATGTGTATGAATGAGAGGGAGGCCAGTGGAACAGTGAGGCTACAAGGAGCAGAGGTCACAAAGATGCAGGACTTCAAGTACTGTATTTTACGGAGTATAGGTCGCACCTTTTTATCATTTTTTCATGCCCTGCGACCTATACTCAGGTGCGACCTATATAGGGCTTTTTATAAAATAAGCTGATTTGTAATCATTTATTAACAAAAATTAAACTGAGACACACTCTTACAATAATGTCAACTAACAAATGTATTTTTTTAGGTGTTTATCCTGCTAAAATTATTCATTTATTAAAGAAAAGTTCAGCTCAGACGCATATTTGCTATAATTTTTATCAAACAATTAATTGTTTTTGTGTTAATCTTCTTAAAAGCCTTGCTGTGCGCTCCTGTGGAAGAAACATTTGCAGCAGAGCTAAACACGGTCCACATTTTGACGTACGTGCGACCTATATTCAGGTGTGACCTATATATGGATTTTTCCAATTCTTTGGCAATAATTGGGCAATGCGACCTATACTCTCGGGTGCAACCTATATTCCAGAAATACTTGGGTCCACTGTCCAGGAAAATGGGGAATGTGGTAAAGAGGTGAAAAAGAGAGTCCAGGCAGGATGGAGTGGATGGAGAAAAGTTTCAGGAGTGATTTGTGACAAAAAGGTGTCAGCAAAGGTCAAAGGAAAAGTTTACAAGACAGTGGTGAGACCAGCTATGTTGTATGGTCTGGAGACAGAGACATGGACAAAAAGACAGGAGAAAGAACTGGAAGTAGCAGAAATGAAGATGTTGAGGTTCTCCTTAGGAGTGACAAGGATGGATAAGATCAGGAATGAGATCATCAGAGGTACAGCACATGTTGAACAACTGGGAGATAAAGTTAGGGAGGCCAGACTGAGATGGTTTGGACATGTCCAGAGGAGGGACAGTGGGTATATTGGTAGAAGGATGTTAGAAATGCAGCTGCCAGGAAAAAGACACAGAGGGAGACCAAAGAGGAGATATATGGATGCAGTTAAGAGAGGACATGGAGGTAGTTGGAGTGAGGACGGAGGATGCAGAGGACAGAGTGAGAAGGAGGAGGATGACTCGCTGTGGCGACCCCTGAAGAGGGAAAAGACGAAAGAAGAAGAAGCTGTCTTTAACTTTTTTGTATTTACCATGTCCCGAGTGGCTGAGAAGCTTCACCAGCTATTATTGATACAATCAGCTTGCCATAGACTGCCTCCTTCGTTCTGCTCGCTGCTTGGAGCAACCATCAAACCAGCTGCACTGCCCTGATGAAATGCAGCTAATCTGACCATTAAAGTGCATTTATTAAGTAAAAGTTCAACGATAATAGTTCAACTATAATTTCAAGCAAACAAATAATTGTTTTAGGTGCATTTCTTGTTAATCTTTGGAGAAACGAGCTGCGTTCCTTCTTCCTTTTCTCTTCTTCTGCGTGCTCATGGAGCACCGAGGCAGCAAACTATTTTTGAAATGCAGGTGATTTGACCATTAAAGTGCATTTATTAAGCAAGCGTTAGACTGAGACACACCTTTGCTATAATTTTGAGCAAACAAATAATTGTTTTAGGTGCTTTTCTTGTTAAATTTTAGGGCTGGGCGATATGGACCAAAATTAATATCTCAATATTTTTACAAATATTGCGATATACAATATATATCTTGATATTTTTTCTTTCCATAAAGTAATAAAAATAATATATTTGAGTCAAAGTTTTGTCCCAATTGTCACACAGGCACATTAATAAACTATCAAAATCAAAGTACGTTAACAATTAACTTAAAACCGTTGCACATTTTCACGAGAAACGTTAAAAAACATGAGTACTGTACCAAGACGTTTCGAGGACATCCGTTCAACTGTGGTATCTGTGCTGTGAGGCAGGTCAGCGGGCCCAGTGCACACAGGATGGAGTCCAGAAGGACAGACAGACTCCCAGAGACCGCCACCATCCCCTAACACAGCACATCAGTCTTTGTCTTACTCGTTTCCACACAGATTCAAGAAGAAAAAAACTTGGGCTTTCATTATTACTAATTAGTTATGAACAAACGCAAACATTCACCTCCGTCTCCTGCAGCCGGTGGCCAATCAGAGACAAGGACTCTCCGAGCAGCTGCAGGTGAGCTGCCGCGTCGATGGGGTCAACATCTGGCACACGAGCCGGGGACAGGGACATGGTGCCAGGAGTTCTGGTTGGTGACACCACCCCTGCTGCTGTTCCTACAACTGTGAGCACAAAACAGTTGAACAAGCCACAGTGTGAAGAGAAAACAAAACTGAGGAAACTGTTCTGAGACCTCCAGGATAAACAAAGACACCTTTGCTTTTGCCATCGTTGGCGGTCTTGTGCTTTATCGTGGTGGCCTCAGCTTTGTTCTGTTTGTGCTGCAGGTACTGAGCTTTCTGCCTCCACACCTGAAAAGACAAACATGGTTAGTACACCACCACAACTGCAAGAAAAGCTGTTAAGAGTCACAAAGTAGACGCAACAAAAGCATACCAGCTTGTCCTTCTCTGGCATGGCCTTCCACACCTCTGCCAGCTTCCTGCTCAGCTCCCCAAAATCTGCATTGGAAACACACAGACGTGTTTTACGTCATCACTTGTATTCACATTTGACAGAACATTGACTTATCGTTCTACACATCAACACTTTCCTCACCTAATCCTGGTTGTTCTGCGTTTATGTTGACCCTGTACTCTTTACAAAACACCTGATAGGCTGTTGTGGTCTTCCTCTTGGTCTAGAGGAGTATACAAATATCAATTTAAGACAAAAGAAGGACAAAGCTTCCAAAAGTACAAGAGTAAAAACTGAACAGCGCCTTACCTTGTCTTTCTCGTGCTTTTCTCTGTCTTTATCCTCTTTCTTCTTCTTCTTCTCTACAGTTCCATCACTGCTCTGGTGATGAGGAGGGATGGGCTTGCTCATGGCGTACATCGGACCAACAGCACTGTGAGTGACAGTAGGGTGGGAGTGGCTGTGGCTTCGGGAGGAGTCTGGTGAAAATATATAGAAATGAACGTTCCAGGAAAATAAACCATATCATTGTTTCCACCACCACCTCAGAGTCAAATCATTGATATAAAGAAAGATTCTTCTTTAAGCAGATATGTGTGAGTAAAGTTCAAGAATGGCACAAGTCTTAAAGGCATTTGACTCACCACTCAACTTTTGGGGAAAAACACACTACCGTATTTTCAGCCCTACACGTCGCATCAGTCCAAATATGTCTAATAAATTGGAAAGATCCATAAATACGTCACTTCGCCGTGTAAGATGCATCTATTATGCGACACCGCTGACACGTCACGTTTGTTCTGTGTCACTGCTGACAACCTGGAAATGTGGGCCAGTGTGCCAAAAATTGATTGGCTGCCAAATGGCGGCTGCGGGAGTGTGCACGGGAGGACTTTAACAAGAATTTAACAAGATTAACACTTAAAAACAATTATTTGCTTGCTCGAAATTATAGTAAAGGTGTGTCTCAGTTGAACTTTTACTTAATAAACGAACTTTAACGGTCAAATCAGCTGCGTTTCAAATGTTTTCGCTGCCTCGGTGCCCCAAAAGCGCGCTCTGAGGGAGGAAATTAGAAGGAGGAATGCTGCACATTTCTTTGAATTTAACAAGATAAGCACCTAAAACAATTAGTTGTTTGCTCGACATTATAGTAAAAAGTGTGTCTCAGTTGAACTTTTACTTAATAAATGCAAATCAGCTTCATTTCGCCAGAGCGGCGCAGCAAAATGAAACTGATCTGACGGTTGTTCCAAGCGAGTTGGACAAAGGTGGAAAGGCTATGACAAGCCAATTGTGTCATTAAAGCTGCACTCTGCAGTTTTTGTAGAACGCAGCACTTGGGAAAATTTTCAACAGGCAAAGCATTCTGGTCCATTACATGACACAATGGCATGTCATACTACTCTGGTACCATCAGGTGAAAATGGTAGTGTTCAATATTTTCAGCCAGAATGAATGAAAACAGTCATATCTCAACCAAAAATTGGTTTTATAGATATGAGGAAAAATCCATAAATAAGTTGCTTGGGCGTATAAGTCACAGGGCACGCAAACTTATGCAAAAAAACCACGACTTATAGGCTCAAAAATACAGTAAATAGAAAACAGCTGCTGTGCTCTAAAAAAGCTAAGTCTGGTCCTCTGGACATTAAAAAAACAAAACAGAGGACCCGACTTAGCTTTTTTAGATTGTTCTATCTGGATTATTGAGCATGCATCAGGGTAGCTGCTGTGATCATTTAAATGGCTGTAAGTTTAGTAGGACTCATTTATTTGTGCTGTAAAAGTAAATCTGTAAACAAAATGTGTTGAAAACTGGATACAATTATCATCCTCCATGATTTTTCTAAATGATTCAGCAGATGTTACTTACCGGTACATACAATTACTTTGAGCCTAAAAGGAAGAGTTTAGAAACATTTTACATGAGGAATTCTTGAGGATCTTCAGGTCTTTTCGAGCAGGGTTCTGCAAAGTTTATGAAATATTATTTTACCTGCTGTAGATAGCTGTTTGAGCAGAGAAAGTTTAATTGTGATTGTAACGAGCTGAATTGGCTGAAGGCTAATTCAAACACTTGCAAAAACTCATGGAATTCAATAAAAATAATAACTATGTAATGCAAAATTCATGGGGATGTGAAGGATTTTAAAACAGCGTTTTGCTCCCAGTCCTGCTCAGACTGGCCATTAACTCATCAATCCAATTAGAACTGAACCACATCAAGAAATAATAAGAGATTAATTGTGCATACATTTTCCACAGAACCCCACTTCAAAGATATGAACCACGTCTTCAAGCTGTGAAATGACAGCTACAGCGACACTGTGTCCGTTTCTTCAGAACATTGTTTTTAACACTGATGTCTGAGAAAACAGAAAATGTTCCCTGTACAGTATTCATCTGTTGCTCAATGATTACAGATGAACTATACATTCTGTAACAAAGTAAATAAATAGAAGATTGTAAAACGCCCAAGCCTTTAGAAAAAATACTAGTACAGTATCTTAAAGCTGCAGTCTGCAGTTTCTGTAGTGCAGTCTGTAAGTTTTCAAAAAATATATTTTTAACATATTTCTTCACTCTGTCACTATCTCCTGACAGACTGATGTTAGACAAAGTAATCTCTGAAAAAAAAACTATAGTCCCCTTGCTTCTCCAGGTGGTAAATAAGCATTTCTAAAAAGCCACAGTGACCCGCCGTTAACCAGCCAATAAAAACAGAGTTTTTAACCAGCCAATAAAAACAGAGCTTCTCACGCTCCTAACCCACGCCCCCGCCTGTCCCAGCCCCCGCGGCCGCGCAGGTTCTCGTTCAAAGGATTGCAAAGCGATGCAAAACTGTTTTGTATGTGACACAAATGTATTAAATTCCCCTTCTTCATCCCTGATCTGGACTTTTCTTTTTTCTGCCAAAAGTCAAGTGATCGCTTCCTCCTACACTGATCCATGACTGAAATGATGAGGAAATGGATGAATTTGTCACGAGCGAATTAAACTCGGGTTCAACGTGGCTCCGCGAGGCTCAGCAGATTTCATGGTGTTCTGGACCAGCGGTCCATGTTTTTATTTTATTTTTTAGAACATTTTATTAACATATAATCACAGAACTTCGCAGCGGTTGAGACAGGACATGCAGTGGAGGCGGAGCATCCAGAAATTGCAGCGAGAGCAAGAGGGAGCAGAGCCATATATGGCTCTGAGTAGGGAGGGACCAGAATGCTTTCCCAGATGAAAATTTTCCTAAGTGCTGCGTTTTACAAAAACTGCAGAGTGCAGCTTTAAAGCACGTGATTTACTAAAACTTTTTACATGTTAAAAAGGAAAAACAAGGTAAATGTCAGTAAAAAAAAATAATACTGACAGAGAGAAATCTGTCCTAAGTTTTAATACACCACACAACCCTGCTTAAAGAAACAAGAATGACCCTTTAACATAAACTAATTTAAACATGAACTCACCACCAAATCCTTTGCTGTGCTTCTTGTCCTTCCCACTTTTATCTCTGTCTCTGTCTTTCTCCTTGTCCTTTTTCTTCTTGCTTTTCTTGCTCTTTTTCTTCTTCTTCGACAAGTGTGTATACGAGTCATCTATAACCAGTTCACCGGCCTCCAGTTCCCCCCCAGACGATGAGCTGTCATCTCCCATGCCGCCTCCATAATGACCTGCACAGGGAGGAAAATCAACAGACACAACTTCAAGCATAATGTACAAAATAATCTCAGAAATCTAAACAAAGTGTATTCAATTCAAATTGTACATCCTGTTTTTTTTTACCTTCTACCTCCACCTCCTTCCCGACCACAGGCAGCGGGTCTCTGTTCTGCTGCAGCTTCTTCTTTGATGGTTGCATCCTTTCTCTATTTTTCTCTTTCTTCCCACCACTTTTGGACGAGTGCGACGTTACCGGGAAGCTCTCTGGTTCCTCTTTCTCTGGAGACATGATGAGCTTCATTTTAAGTCCGTCAGCCTCCCGTAAAGTCAGGGGCTCCTCTTTGGGAGCACCGCCGTGAAACAGAGATGACTTTGAGGAAGATGAGTGCTTTTTGAAGGAAGATGACGATGAAGACATGGCGCGGGAGAGCGAGAAAGAATGGCTGCTTTTGCCTACAGCTACACTGCTGCTGCCGCTCTCACGTTTGCGCTCCTTGGAGGAGTGGGAGGAGAACGTTGGATAGGATGGTTTCTTGTGCAGGTTCGGGCTGGGGTCTGAACCTGTGGCCATAGGGGAAGTGATGGCCTGCAGGAGGCCCATCGCTGTGTCAGTCGAATGTGTCGATGAAGGAGAAGAAAGAGGTGAACGGTCGACAGACTTGTGCTTTTTCTTATGGGGAGGTGGACCTGAACCTTCGTGGTCTGATGAAGTCAAAAGAATACAGACAAAGGAAATACACATTGAAACACAACCATTTCACACTGCACTTCATCTCCCTTGGAATTTCTAACAATAAAGCTTCTCACCCATGTAATAGTCATCACCATGCTTCTTCTTCTTTTTGTGCAAGTCTCCACTCATCATGAAAAACTCTGAATCCTAATATGGATTAAAATAGTTTCACTTATACTGTTGTCAGTCGCTCACACATGGCGTTAATGCTCATTACAACATATAACTTACCTTTGGCCGTTTCTTAGACGACTTTCGGACCTCAGCAGCCAACTCCTCCTCCTCCCGTAACAGATCCTTGTACGACCTCCTCTTTTCTCTCTGACTACGACCTGCCACAAGACCTCCGTCTGCCCCTAGATCTAACATACAACATCCACCGGAGGATTCTTGTTAAGGTGTGTATTGCAGTGCTCTATTCCTCTATACAGATGTGCAGTTGAGGGGATATAAATTCAGTTTTGCGTCACAGCCCAAGAAATATAAAGTAAAATTAACAATGCCTTCTTTACCCTTATACTCCTCATATGCCATGGTTTCTTCTTTACTTGTCTTGGGATTTGGTGGTCAGCATGAAAAGTAGGATAGTGCCCTATTAAGTAAACCCCAAGATGAAAACAATGCAAGTCATTTCCTAATAGTACACACGAAAAACATTAAAAGTAATAGAAAGCCAAGGCATTACTGACAATTCATTGTGTAAAAAGCTGTCAGATGCTGTCAGGTGTGTCCAACTAGTCTATACCTGGTACAACAGAATAAATCCTGCAAGTAACCTGAAAGGACTCTAAAATGGACAACTTGGGGAATAATATAATCTGGGTTACATGGTTTGGTCTGTCACCTGTGCCAAAAAATTATACCCTAAACCCATTCCCGCCTACTTTCGTAAACATACACAAACACACCCCCTATCTTCTTACTTCAATCAAACTCCAGCCCCTCTACCACTTCAGGATGTCCTTCCGTGTTTCCGCTCAGCCTTCCGGCTGAGACGACTTAGGAAACACCGAGGCTTTGCGGTACCACCAAGGCCGAGGCCGCTATTTGTGGACGAAACATGGCGATAAACTAACTTTTTATCTCCTCCCCGTTTATGCGTAATTTAAAAACCACCAGGAATACGAGAAAAAGACAACGCTTTTTAAATCTTTAGTACCTCGGTGGAGTCTCGAATTTACGCGGGTCCAGCGGCCATCTTTATTGTCTGCAGACACCAAAATCAGCCCAACTCTAAGGGGCGGGGCTCTGGCAACGCAGCCAATCAGCTGACAGACATTGAACCATACTTCAAAGTTGGGCGGGGCTTTGACAATGCAGCCAATCAGCTGAAAGAAATGAAACCAAACACTGTGCAGTTTTTCTTAATATGTAGATAACATGTACAGTACAATAAATAAATACACATCAAACTGTGTCAAAGACAGAATCCCATGAACAGCCAAGCTATTTATTTATTGATTCATATTTATTTCCAACAACAGCAACATCTTTACAAAACGGTTCACAAACATAAAAACAAGGCAACAAAATAGACACAGAACAAAAAATTTCAGTCAGAACATCAAATCATTTGTTTTATCATTTTCACAGTATATTTCATTAAAGAAAGGCAAAACGTGAACGAGAAAGCACAAATACGGTTATAATCACTTTTAAACACACAAACTTAAAGCGCAAGGGTCCCACACCGTGCTTCTGAGTTATTTGTTCTCACTGGAGTTTTCCCTTGATTGTGTTGTTTCAACTCCAAAGCTGACACTTTGTTAGTAACATGTACTAAAAACACTTTGTTTTAAAAATTCAAGCTCTATTCTGTGTTTTAACCAGGAAACCACGCTAGTAATTTAGCACACGGATCTGGGCCAAAAATGTGTTATTAGTGCCGTGGTTGGTAAAAGCGCTCATATCTCATTTAAAATAAGGCGTGCAGTTGTCCAACAGAGCTGTGTTTTATCTAAACAGTGAGTTTGGGGTAGACTTTTCCAGCCTGATGGTTCAGGTTGTGGACCTAAAAGAGTCAAGAGGCTGGTCCTGTTTTAAAAAAGGAACAGGGCTTCACTTCAGTATGCAGTTTATGACTACCTATCACCCAAGTTCTGTTTCTGCAGACTGAGGGATGTAAAACTGGCAAGTAAATCAGTCACCTCATCCACCTGAAGGGAACAAAAAAGGCAAGACGATCAATGTAAGCGCTGGTAAAACAACAGCAAAGTAATTTAGAGCTTCAACTGATGTTGAAGCACATCAACTGCATCATAAATGTCCCCAGCCACTCGGAGTATTTCACACAGTTCTCACCTGCTCTCTGGTGCGCGTGTGCTGTAGTTGTGTTGAAATGTGCTCCAGCCTCTCTTTAGCTTCGCTCTGACCCATCAAGTTCAGGTATTCTCTAAGCATTTGAATAATCTGGTGGGAAACAAGCAGATCGTTCTGGATTAATGTGCACACACATTCAAGAATACATCTGTAACAAATGTTACAGTTGATGCACTATACCAGGGGTGCCCAGACTTTTTCATCATGCGAGCACCTTTTAAAACGACCAAGTCAAAGTGACCAACCTACTGTACGGCCCTGTTTACACGAAAACAACCTCTGGAAGAGTTAGTGTTTTTTTTATGTTTGCTGGAGGTAATAAACAAAAAACGAGTGAGTTTACATAAAAATGCTGTAGTTTCCATGTCAGTTGGGTTGCCAGATAAGAAATTATGAACTAAAGTTCTGTCATTTTAAAGTGATAAGTGTTTTGACCTAAATTGTCATATGTGCTGAGTAAAGATATTCTAAGATGAGGTGTGTTTGTTGAGCATGTGCACAGAAAAGGAGGGGGTAAATAAGATATTTAAAGTTTATCTGGCAACCCTCATTGCACATGCAGCATCTGCATGATCACAGTTGTCCAAACTGGTGAACACACGAACGTCTAACAGTGTTGCCAGATCTTGCGACAGAAACAAGCGACCAGACCCATGAAAACAAGCCCAAAACAAGCGATTTCAAGACAGGCCCAGAACAAGCCCAACTGGCAACCCACCCCATTGTGTAAAACAAAGGCCATTTGTATAAACAAACATTAATATGGCATTACATATAAACAACAAAATTATGCTAAACACTTTGAAGAACATATCCACTCTAAAAAATAAAAATACATTTTGCATATTCATACAAATTAAATCTGGGACTCATTTACCAGAGAGACCTGAATTTTAGACGAAGGGTGATGACAACAATGGACAACGACAACAACCGACAATCATAAAGGATGCGTACAAATTAAAAAATAAAATTAAAATCAAACAGCAAACTCATAGTAAGCTAAATCAACAAAAACCTTTCTTTAATCTCTATCCTGAATCATGTTTTAGGTGTGCGCTCTTTCTCCCATTCTTTATTAGATTTTTCCCCATATTTCCCCCACTTATTGGAGCTCATTTTAGCGTGGTCTTGTCACTCTAGACAAAGAATAAAGAACAAAGAATAACAAGCCCAAACAAGCGACTTTACATTCTGAACAAGCCCAAGAAACCACAACACGCGACTCACCAAATTTATGCGCGGCTGCAGAAAATAACAAGCCCAAAGTCGCTTGAAATACGCGGACTTGGCAACTATGGTTTGGAACTGGATTTGATTAGTTTTGCTCCAACAAGCTGAAAAACAGTGAGCAGCCTAAAAACCCTCTGCTCTCTGACATTTATTAAAACTGTTGTTAGAGCAGAACAACTTTGGACTGCAGCCGCCTGTAGTGTGCACGTGCCATTTTGTTTGTGGAGCATTTCACATCTCCAAGGGGGCTCCCTCAGCTGCTGTTGTGTACAGTACATGAACAGCCGAACGTTTCACGTCATGTAAACGGGTAGCTGGCGTCTACCGTACTTTTTAATGCCATGCGATCTACCCATAATGCCTCTGAGATCGACGTACTGGGCACCCCTGCACTAAACCACTGAAGTGATCTCCTGTACCTGTAAGACTTCGCCTCTCAAAGTCTCTAAGCTGCGTGATTCTCCTTCTTGCAAAATGTTAAGTTTGGAGCGAGCCAGGTGTAGCGGGGTCCTGCCTGCTCGATCGAGGGCGTCCACACGGGCTCCTGAAGACAAACAGTAAGAAACTACTTGTTCACACATTTAGATTTTAAAAAACTGTACTGACTTCTAAATTGTAATAAATGTTTGATTATGCCATTTACAGTATAGTTAAAAAAAAAACATGTCTAAATTTACATAAACATGTTACTGTTTGAACGATTACAGCCATTTGATTACATGCTTCAAAGTTGATAAGATGTACTGTTGTGTGTTTTTGTACACCTGAGGTTAGTTTTAGATCCTGAGCTTTTTATTTGCTATTATTCTTTTTCCCTGTCTGTAAAATGTTTGGAGGAAAAAATTGATTTTGTTCACATTTTTTCCCCCCAAGCAAACAAGAAGTGTCATTGTTCTCTCTTCCAAAGGTCGTACCTCCTCTCAGCAGCGTGGTGATGACGGGCACATGGTTGGTACAGGCCGCTGAAGGAACACAGACAAACACAAATATATTGCCTTTGACTCGTCTATTGACTTTTTACTCGTCTATTGACCAATTCAAACATTAAGCAACTGTAAAAAAAATAATAATAATCAGTATCTGCAGGTTTTGCATGGCCAGTGTTGTTCTTACCCAGATGCAGGGGGGTGTTCCCCAGGCTGTCTCTCTGGTTGGGGTCAGCACCGTAGCTCAACAACAACTGAACTGCAACATAAAAAAACATTTTTAAAGGAAAGGCTTAAGCTTCAGGCTCTGATTGCTGCTTCTAATATGAAGTTAGCTACTTTAGCTGACGTCTGTGTTAAACACAGCTTCGACTGCAGGAGCCTGCTCTGCAAACCGAAGGTCTTTTTATTTGACCGAACCGTTTGAAGGGGGTATTTTAACACCTAAATATTTTGTGTTTGTTGCGTTTTACATTCCTACTGCACATGCTGCAGTGGCTGAGTGGGTAAATAATGAATAAATGTAATGATGAGGTCAGGCAGGAACCCCCATGGACTTTGATGTTTGCAGATGACGTGATCTGTGGTGAGAACAGGAAACAGGTGGAAGAGAACTTGGAGAGGTGGAGGTATGTGTTACATGCCCCAGCATGTCATTTATTCAGGTCAGAAGCAGGAGATGTTTAAAGGTTTTGAGTGGCTGATTGACTGCAGCTGGTGGTTAATCAAAGCAGGCTGTAGGTGATGGGTCTGTCTATATTAGGTCCAAGCTGCAGAAGCAGAAGGAGATCCAAAGATGAGGAAGCCGAGAGATCCGAAGCAGTAGTAGCCGAATGAAGTAGCCAAATGAAGAAGCCGATGAAGAAACCGTGAGAAGCCGAATAAAGAGAGCCGAAGAAGAAACCTTGAGAAGCCGAAGGAAACAGCCGAAGAAGAAACCTTGAGAAGCCGAAGGAAACAGCCGAAGAAGAAACCTTGAGAAGCCGAAGGATACAGCCGAAGAAGAAACTGTGAGAACCGAAGAGGAAGAGCAGGGAAGACCTGTTGTGGTTGTTGAGCTGGATTCGATCTGGTGAGACCGATTGCTACATTTTTGTTTTGTTTACATTAAGTGGGGGGCTTTTGAATTTAGCCCGGTCCTGTCAGGTGCTTCGACGGCTCCGTATGGAGTTGGCCGCCTGTGGTACCTTTATGTTTATTTGAATTGGCTCACCAGGTCCACCTTTCTTTTCACTAATTATTATTATTTTTTGTGGACACGAAGACGCTGAGGATTTTTTTTCTCTCCACAGAACAGCTGCGGCGCACCCAGAGCAGTGCTGCTGAGAGCCTAAAAATAAAAACTTTGTTTTTTTTAAATCCTCATCGTGTCTCGTGTCCCTCTCTATATGCTGCGTGCCTTCAGGTCATAACAGTATGCACTTGAAAGAAGAGGAATGAAAGTCAGCCGTAGTAAGACAGAGTACATGTGTGTGAATGAGAGGGAGGCCAGTGGAACAGTGAGGCTACAAGGAGCAGAGGTCACAAAGGTGCAGGACTTCAGTTGGATGTAACTGGGACCCTGTGTACATAATCACGTTTCATCACATGTACCACATGTGGTGCGAATGACGATAAAGATTCTCTGACTCTGACTTGGGGTCAAGTGTCCAGAAAAATGGGAGAGTGTGGGAAAGAGGTGAAGAAGAGAGTCCAGGCAGGATGGAGTGGATGGAGAAAAGTTTCAGGAGTGATTTGTGGCAAAAAGTGTCAGCAAAGGTTAAAAATTTACAAGACAGTGGTGAGACCAGCTATATTGTATGGTCTGGAGACAGAGACATGGACAAAAAGACAGGAGAAAGAACTGGAAGTGGCAGAAATGAAGATGCTGAGGTTCTCCTTAGGAGTGACAAGGATGGATAAGATCAGGAATGAGATAATCAGAGGTACAGCACATGTTAAACAACTGGGAGATAAAGTTAGGGAGGACAGACTGAGATAGTTTGGACATGTCCAGAGGAGGGACAGTGGGTATATTGGTAGAAGAATGTTACAAATGCAGCTGCCAGGAAAAAGACAAAGAGGAGATATATGGATGCAGTTAGAGAAGACATGGGGGTAGTTGGAGTGAGGACAGAGATGGAGGAGGATGGCTCTCTGTGGTGACCCCTGAAAAGGGCTACTGTACTGTATATGTATGTGCATATATACTGTATCACAGTCTTTGCTTAGCACTTTGTTGATCCACCTTTGGTAGCAATTACATTCTGTAATTTGCAAATTGCAATTCAAACCTGGGATATGCAAAAAGGGACATTTGAATATAACAGAACAAGTGAAGCGTTAGACTATGATCAGGTCACGCTGCACTAAAATAACCCGTCGTGAAATGTGTTGGTCTTATCTAGCACAGTTTAATCCTGTTATCATTGCACTTATTTGGAATCAGCAGGAATCAAGCAGAACCAGGTAAAATGAAGACTGTTCAAAATCGGCACCACATCCTGACGGGAATGCTTTTCTGCATTAAAGTCTGGAAAATGAAGGTTGGAAGACGCCTTCAATCCAGTCTGAATGTCCAAGTATTCAAACAGAACGCAGCTTAAATACTTTGAATGTACTGAGATTAAACTTTAACAAACGGTCTCCTGCAGGGTTTAAAAGCAGCCAAATCTGACATTTTCATCAGTCTCAGTCCAGCCACCGCAGAATACAGTATGAAACCTCCAGCAAGACTTGCTTGAAAGAAGTGGAGGACGCTGTCGAGGAAATGTATATGCATGTGTAACAGGGTAAGCATGCATGCTCTTACTGGACTGTATAACATTTTCTACTCATTTGCTGTTAGTGTGGATGACATTACAATGTTTCCATGATCCTTCCTCTATATTATAATCATTCTTGATGTGACTATCAGTAAGAAGACAGTGGAGACTAGAGAGGTCATCTTTTATTATGTTGGAGGGTTCTGAATGTTATGGTAGACACAGGGATTATTCCTCGTAAGAATCCTTGAGAACTGTTGACCTACAGCAGCCCCCTGTGCGCAGCTGCTGGGTTCGGTTCTGAAAACACCAGGACAAGGTGAAGGAGAGGGGCAGGCCCTCTACAACACTAACTTTTTCAGTTTGGGAAGTCAGAACGGGTCAGAGCCTCAGACGTTGATAAGTTTGAACTTGTAAATGAATTGATCTTCTGTGAGTTGTTGGCGGTTCTCCATAGCTTTGTAAAAAAATATCTGATGAAATCTACACCTGATCATTTGGGAATCACTTTATTCCCATAACAGACGCCAGATGAAGAAGACCCAGAAAATATGAGACTTTAGCATGGCTGACAGAGGGGACACTTGTGAAAAACAGAGAAGAAGTTGATGCCGACCAGACGATTCTTCAAGGCAGAATAAGGTTCCAGCAGCTGGCTGTGTTTTTATGCAACTCTGAGGTGTTCTGAATAACATCCGGACTCATTCGAGGTCCAGTCAGAACGTTCAACCTGATTTGGTGCCTCATCCCAGCAATTTAAACATTCAGACAACATTAGAGCTGAACTTGTTTTATACTCAAATACATTCTATATCATTCGAGCATTCAGCCTTTAATGTGGCTGGGATTTAATGTTGCAATCAATGCTTGATTTTTAGTCTATTTATGTGCTGATTTGTCTTTTACTGATGTTTTTTAATACACTGCCTGGCCCCCCAAAAAAGTTGTCACCAAAAAGAAAAAGGTCACACACTAATGTTTCGTTGGACCACCTTTAGATTCACTGTGCCATTGTTTCAATAAGCTTCTGCAATGTTACAAGATCTATTTCCATCCAGTGTTGCATTAATTTTTCACCAAGATCTTGCAGTGATGATGGCAGATTCTGACAACTGCACAAAACCTTCTCCAACACATCCCAGAGATTCTCAATGGGTTTAAGGTCTGGACTCTGTGCTGGCCAATCCATGTGTGAAAATGATGTCTCATGCTCCCAGAACCACTCTTTCACAATTCAAGCCTGATGAATCCTGGCATTGTCATCTTGGAATATGACCGTGTCATCAGGGAACAAAAAAAATCCATCAATGGAATAACCTGGTCATTCAGTACAGGTGGTCCCCGACTTACGAGTGAGTTCCGTTACTACGACTATCTCGTAAGACGAAGATTCGTACGTCGGAACCCGAAACACGTGTCGCTCGTAAGTCCGGATTTTCGGTCGTAAGTCGGAAAATGTACGCTAGCGCTACTACAAACACTCGTTTTTCAACACAAACGTACATACTGGTTCATAAACATGTTCAGAAACTTGTTTACAAACTGTTAGCTAACACACTTTCATCTAAAAACACATACCAGTGCTGTATTTTCTGTATGTTCTGTACAACTTTACTGTTCGTTAGTCAGCTTGTAAGTCCGGAACCTCGTATGTCGATGCGCTCGTAAGTCGGGGACCACCTGTATATTCAGGTAGTCAGCTGACCTCATTCTTTGAGCACATACTCTTGCTGAACCTAGACCTGACCAACTGCAGCAACCCCAGATTATAGACTGCCCCCACAGGCTTGTACAGTAGACACTAGTCATGATGGGTGCATCACTTCACCTGCCTCTCTTCTTACCCTGATGCTCCCATCACTCTGGAACAGGGTCAATCTGGACTCATCGGACCACATGACCTTCTTCCATTGCTCCACAGTCCATTCTTTATGCTCCCTAGCAAACTGAAGCCTTTTTTCCAGTCAGCCTCACTGATTAGTGTTTTTTTTAAGGCTACACAGCTGTTCAGTCCCAATCCCTTGAGTTCCCTTCACATTGTGCATGTGGAAATGCTCTTACCGGTACTTTCACTCAGTGGCGGCTCCAGAGATATTTTTCTGCAGGTGCTAAGGGGGGGGGGCTAAGCATTTTACTGAGGATGCTATGAAGGATCATTTGTTCTTTCAGTTCTCAAGGTCAATGTGTATTTACGGTCATTCACATGTGGTACATAAGGTGGAACGAAACTATGCACACAGGATCCCAGTTACATCCAACAAAAATACAAATTGTAACGAAAATCGGTGAAAAGATCCGAGACCTGAAATAAAAATACATTAAGCACTACTAGTATGAAACAATGCGCCAAACAACAGCAGCACGAACATGAGTCTGTGTGAGCAGATGAGGACGAGTGAACACAGCAACATGAAATAGATCAGCAGCATGAGATCAGCAGCACATAACCAAATGGTATTACAGTGATTTGTTTTCACAGTGATACTCCAGACTAGGGGTTCATGAGTCTAACAAACTCAGGGTAGAAGCTTGTAGCCATAACAAAGGGTGAGATGGAGGAAGAAGGGTGACACCTTTTCCATCTCAGCCCCACTACATTTGTTTTATTTATTTTTCATTCATTAAAGTGGGACACCGTCTGGTCAGTTTACTGACCAACAACAACTTTATCAATATATTCTACTTCAGTGATAATAATAATACGTTAATGAACCAGTCAAGGCTTAATTCTCTTGTCTAAGGCAAAATTAACTCTTTGAACAGGAATTATTTCAGTTTTATATGCGCATGAATTCAGATACAGTTAGACTATTTTAATAAACAGTTTATTTTGGATTTTGGTTGAAAGTAGTTATTTAAAGTGATCAGATAAAATCATTTATTATCACTGCAAGCCAGGAAATGATTTATCAAGTTGCATTAGCTAAAAATGGCATAACCAGAGGCATCATGTCACCAGTTTCTGCTCCTTACTGGGTCAGTGTTGAGAGCATCACTCAGCTTTCTGGGCTTCAGCTGATGGAACAGATTGTTATTTTTTACTCAATATAATCACTGATCTTTTTTTTTTATTAGTTGTGTTTTGCAAGGAAAACATCACAACAGCCACATGTTAAAGAATATTGACTCAGATGAAAAAGAAAATAATCTGATATTTTCTTGGGGGTGCTAAGGGGGTGCTGTGACTTTTCCAGGGGGAGCTATAGCACACCCTAGCTCCCCCCTGGAGCCGCCTCTGCTTTCACTATTAAACATACAGTAGCTCTGAGTGCTACTGTTGTTTTTCTTTCATCTGATTTCACCAAACGTTGAAGTGATGATCGCCGATCACGATCATTCAGGATTTCTTTCCGGCCACATTTCTTCCTCGAAGACGATGGGTCCTCACTGTTCTTCCAGTTTTTAATAATGCATTGGACAGTTCTTAACCCAGTTTTAGTAGTTTCTACAATCTCCTTAGATGTTTTCTCTGCTTGATGCCAATGATTTGACTCGTCTCAAACAGACTGACATCTTTTCCACGACCACACCATGTGTCTTTCAACATGGTTATTTAAGAAATGAGAAGCAACTCATTGCACCAGTTGGGGTTAAAGAACTTGTTGCAGCTGAAAGATAATCACCCATGTAGCAAATATCCAACAGGAGGCTTGTACCTATTTGCTTAGGTGGAAACTTTTTTTGGCCAGGCAGTGTAAGTTTGTAACGAGACTTTTCCAAAATTGTTCTTGAGGTTTATTTTTGTCTCAATCTAAACCAGAACTCCCTGGGCAAAGATATGGTTTATCTTGCTGGGACCTTCCTGGTAAAAATAAAGGTTCAGTTCAGTAAAATAAAGTAGGTGTGCTAAGGCGGGCGTCACGGTGGCTCAGTTGGTAGAACTGCTGCCTCTCAGTGAGAAGACAGCCAAATCAAATCCTGGCTGGGGGCCTTTCTGGGTGGAGTTTGCATGTTCTCTCCGTGCATGCATGGGTTTTCTCCCACAGACCAAAAACATGCATGTTAGGCTGATTGGTGACTCTAAATTGTCTCTAGGTGAGTGAGAGAGTGAATAGTTGTTTGTCTCTTTGTGTCCCATGGACAGGAGACCTGTCCAGGGTGTCCCCCGTCTCTCGCACAGTGACTGCTGGATATGGGCACCAGTGACCCCCGCGACCCAAAAATTAAGGAGTAAAGATAATGGATGGATGGAACATGCACAGAAGTGCAGATTAAAATCACAATGTACAGCTTAATACAGTATAGCACATTTTTATATTTAAAAAAATGGATACACTTAATCTGAGGTGAAACTGGCACACTCTGAAGGACGCACGTCTGAAAGGAGCTGTTTCTAACCATCAACAACCTACCAATGCCATCGTTTCCGTTGCAGGAGGAGAAATGAAGAGCTGTCCTTCCTTTGTCGTCTGCTGCACAGGGGTCTATGTCGTCTTGCAGAAGCTTTCGCACTAAAATTAAAAAAATTAAAAAATCATCCCTAATTATACATTCCTTCCGCTGCTTTGCAGATCCTTTGCATACTGCATCACTCCATTTTTTTTTTTAAATACCTGTGTCGATGTCATTGCTGTTGGAGGCTTCCCTCAGTCTTTTAGCAGCTGTGGAGAACAGGTGTGAAATATAAAGACAAACTGATTGAAGGCAAAGAAGCACATTTAAAACGAAAGTGAACAAGCTAATAATGTAAATACAGTTATTATTATATATCTATAAGCAGGAATTAATGTGATGTTAATATCATTCGCCTCTTTTTACATAAAAAATACTGTGTCTATTTCTTTGTTTTTATCCATATTAATATGCTGAAAGATTACACATTAGCATCATGTATTACGTTTAGGATATTTACCATGTTTTACAACGTTAACAATAAAGTATAACCTTATATTTTGTGCGTTTACATTTTCTAAACTCCTTGTTTGTATGTTAAATAATCTTCTTCTCACAGTGCACATCTTTCCCAACAGGACCCAGGCTCCGGGCGGTTCGCTGCTGCCTCCTGGCCCGACTCCCAGTCATCTTCCCCGGCTTGCTGCTCACAGCGCCCGGGCCGAGCTCACCTCGCCCCGGCTCCCACAGCAGCTGCAGGTACCTGAGTTCCTGCTCGTCCCTCTGCCCGACTCGCCCCAGAACCATCTTGCCCTCCCCGGTGCCGCTCATCCCGAAGCCCACAGCAGCGGCGGGGGGACCGTCGTCCATCATCCTCCCCGCTTCACCGCCCGCCGCTTCCCGGCTCTCGAGTCTGGGCTCGTACTCCCCCTCGGAGCTGGATCGGTCATTATCCGAGACGACTTCCATGTTTTACATAACCGTCCTCAAAACAAAACGAGTCGTCGAAACCAACATGGAACTGAATCAGGAGTCAACTGTCACTGCAGCGTGTGTATCCTCGGCAGCGCGAAGCTTCGACGAAACGACTCGTAAAAATACATTCCAGTTGCGGATAGCTTTAAAATATTTTTACAGTAGACATATTCGTCTTTACAACAGCAAAATGTCTCCCTTTATTTTTTTTTATTAATTTACATTTTACCGTCAGGAAGTTGTAAAGGGCGCAGCCATTGTACAAACAAGAACTACACGTCGCTAAGGACCAATCAGATGTCACGTTATTTGTTGGCTACTGGCCAATAGGATCAACGTAATGAAGCAGCCAATCAAAGCGCCTCTGTGGTGGACCAATCAGAGTCCAGATATATCTGAGCATGCGCACTATAAGCCGAGTGGCTGGCTGATGAACCGCTGGACAAAGTCTAATAAAACTTGCAGAAAGTAATAAAATAAAAACTAAAAACGGTGAATTGGATCGGAGGCACCAGCTAACTGTTTAATGTACTGTACATCTATAACCAACCAACTTTTATAGTAAAAACGAGGACTCGTTTACAAGAGAGACAAACAAAGAATGATGACAACAGTGACAACAATAGACAGTTAAAAGAGGCATACAGATTTTTTTTAACAAATTAAAATAAGATGGCGAACTTACAGCCATTGCTTTTGGAGGTGAAAGAAAAGATTGATGACTCAAGAGGTGAAATTTATACATTAACAGACAGGCTTTCTCTCTGCAAAAACGTTTTCCTAACTATTCATTCAACCTTTATTTAGTCAGGTAAATCTTATTGAGCTTCGAGGGCTCATTTACGAAAGCGACCTGCTACAAACTAAAGAATGATGAACATCAATGATACAAATACATTAAACAATAAACAAAAGAAAAGAAAAAGTTGCAAAAACATTACAAGGTAGATGTACAAAAAATATCAAAGACAGGAACATATCTGCATTGGTTTTTGCCAGGATTCCAACAGATTCTGAAAACCATCCAGAGAGGTCAGGGCCGAGAGCTTCAATATATAACTACAGTACAGTACTGTATATATAATATATAACTATAACTGCTGCTACCCCACAATGCACTGCCAACTCAAAATTCTCCTTCAAAATAAAATACCGATAGATCAAAACTGTGGACGTTTTCTTTTTTCTTCATTTTCAAACTAAATTATTAAGACATTTCCAACTTCCAGAACAGTAGTAATACCCAAAAGATGAACTTGTGTTATAGAATATTTTCTGTACAGACATTATCCCACTGCTTTATTCACATGAGAGTAACAGGGGACCTAAAATCAAAACAAACTGATAGTTCTAATCTGACAATGTTGCAGTGTTCAAATATTATGTACCGGTATATTAATACAATGTGTGTGTGTATCATGTATATACTGTACAGTATAACATACACACAGTGTATGTTATACTGTACAGTATAACAACACACATGTATTTGTATTATTTAATGACAGATTTGTTACGTAAATGCTTTAACAGATATTTACTCACATTTTAGTACTATTTTAGCTTCTTGTGCACTTTTCTCTTCTTTTATTCGCGTCAAAATTGTGCAAAAATAAATTACCAAACAATTTATTATAAAATATGTTAAATGTAAAACAAGCTTTAATAAAGTACTTTTACTATTATTTATACTGTTTATTAATTACATCATCTCAAGTCAGCAGGAGCAACATCACCACCATCATCATCACAACAACACAAAACTGAGTGATGTAAGTTTAAAGCTCCACTGACATGATTTTTTAACTTTTCATAAAATGGCTCAACATAAATACAGTATCTTGTGTTCAACTATGTTCGTTTTTGCAAACAAACTTATATATATATATATATATATATATATATATATATAATATATATATATATATATATATATATATATAATTTTGATTTAAAATTGATTTTAAACTTTGGGCCGTGTTTATTCATGGGAAATCCGATTACACACGAATGCACCACTGTGACGTAGTGTGCGGCAGAGCCCTGGGCTTGTCAGTGCGCATGTGTCAGCTGCTCGCCAGCAGATTGCGTTTTTTGTGTGTTTTTGTTTTTACTTGAAAAATGCTGTTACGTTGTGTTGCGTTTGGGTGTTCTAGTATCATCAGTGAACAAGTGAGCCTTTTCACTTTCCCAAAAGATGAAATACTTTGTGAAAGATGCAACAAAGCTGCACCCTTGGACCCCCGCCTCCCTCCACCTGAAGTTCAGGCTGAATGGTAAGTCTGCTACAGCATCAGTCCTAAATTAGATCCTGTTGTTTCTTGTTCCATCACCCAAACAATTTTCTGCTTCCCACAACTGAAGACAAATAACTCAAATCTTCACATAGATTGATAAATATGTCAGGTTTTGAATTGTCCGCTATTAAAGAGACCAGAGCTCTCTGCCTCACACTACGTCACAGATGGTGCATTCGTGTGTAATCGGATTTCCCATGAATAAACACGGTGCGAAGTTTAAAATCAATCTTAAATCAAAATTAAATATATTTATAAGTTTGTTTGCAAAAACGAACATAGTTGAATGATAAAAGATATTTATGTTGGGCAATTTTATGCATAGTTACAAAATCATGTCACACCACCTTTAATCTGCACAAACATTTTTAATCAGGGCTCAAAATGTTTATCTGTGAAAGAAATGTGCAAGGAAATAAACTAGTATCACTCTACAGGCACATTTTGTGAGAGGGCACTTCACAAAGACACAGTCAGGCCGTGTGAGACTGAAGGAGGTTCCAACCATTTGTGTTCATCGCCCAGAACCAAATGAGAAGTCCAGCAGAACTTCCACTGACCAGTGATCACACACATTGTTCTAAAGTTCCTGTTTTTACTTTTCTACATTCACCTTATAATCTAGCTGTTTTTGCCATCTTATTTTAATTTGTTAAAAAAAATCTGTATGCCTCTTTTATAACTGTCTATTGTTGTCACTGTTGTCATCATTCTTTGTTTGTAGCCAGGTCTCTCTTGTAAATGAGTCCTCGAGGCTCAATGAGATGCATAAATAAAGGTTGAATGAAACATGCAGTTAAAAAGTTTATATGAAGATTCCTTTTAGAAATATATTTGATTGAAATGTATTTTATATTTAGCAAAAAATAGTACTTCATAAAGTGCAACAATATATTTTATAACAATGTACTTGAAGTATATTTAGATAAATCTATTTATTTAACAAGAAAGTTCATTCTCAATAGTCCAGAGGTATCTATTTACAGTATTTTACATTTTCAGGTTCAGGAAGTGTTACACCCAATCACAGAGGACAGGAAGACTGCAGCCAATCATGTGTCGTGGTCTGGATCCTCCCACTGGCTGCCAAAAGTCTGAACCGTGAGCGAGAGGGAGAGTCTGTCAGTAGATACATTTTGCACGCGAGAGCATGTAGTTGTCCTCCAAGCGCACGTGCGCGCGCTCGGATCTCTTTTCTACGCTCGCGCTCATCCCCATTACACGCGCGGGGCTGATTTGCGCTCGCACGAGAGTAATTTGCTCCCTCCAGGCATGTATTTGCTCTCGCGAGATCAGTGTTTGTTCTCGCGAGATCTGACTTTATTCTGACGCCATACCTCTGCCTCTCACTCTGGACATTACATCACAGATGGTGCGTTCAGGTGTAAACGGATTTCCCATGATTAAACAGGGCTTGAAGTTCAAAATCACTTTTAAAGCAAAATTAAAGTGATTTATCATTTTGTTTGCAAAAACTAACATATTTAAATGATAAAATATAAATATTTTGAGCAATTTGATGAATAGTAGAAAAATCACGTCAGTGGATCTTTAACCTACTTTATCAGAAAGAACACATACTGTATTTGCTGAATAAGCAAATGAGCACGAAAAAAATTGGCTTAAAAAACAAAAACATATTAGCAACAACAACAACAAAACAAAAGCTGAAAAGTTGAAAAGGCAGAAAGAAGCTTATTACCAGAAAAAGGCAGAAAGGAGCTTCAAAAATGTGAAGTTGGCTGAAAAATGATAAATCAGCATAAAAACATCTAACTATAAAAAAGCAGAACAAAGCTGAAATTACAAGGAAGAAGTGGAGAGAGCACATTTTTGCTGAATTAGGCTAAAAAAAAGTTTAAATGAGTGTGAGAAAAGTGGAATTAGCTGAAAAAACAAACGAGCACAAAACGGCTAAATAGTAGCTGAAATAGCAGAAAAAGCTTAAACTTTCAGAAAGGAGCATAACAAGCTGAACTTAGCAGAGAGAAGTTAGCAGAAGCAAAACTGAAATTAGATGAACAAATTAAATTAGCAGAAGGAAGCTGAAAGAAACTGAAGCAGAACACAACGTGAAAGAAGCAGTAAACGGTTGTAAACACATCTAAAGATATGAAGGATGTAAAATGAGCTCAATTCATTTTCTAAGAGGAGAAAAAAGTGTAAGAAAAAGCTAAATATTTCAAAAAGCTAAAGTTGCACCAATACTAAAAGTCATAGCAGGATTGTCCTGAACATTTTGATATATGATTCGTTGAAATAGCTGAAAACTGCAGGACGAGAATTGTGCCCATAAACGTACGAAAGTAAAATGGATCACAATAGAGTGTGGGGAGTGGTGGCGCAGAGGCGGTGGGCCTGTGATCAGAAGATCGCAGGTTCAAGCCCCGGTACCGATAACATAAAAAATTTAAAAAATGGGTGGAAAAAGGTGAAACACCCACACCTGCCTCCACCCTCATTCACCCCCTGAGCAAGGCCCTCAACCTCCACCATCTGCTCCTAAACAGGTCTCTCTTGAAAATGAGTTCTCGTGGCTCAATGAGACTACCTGTATGAATAAAGGGTAAATGAAATTAATATTCTGACTGCCAACAGCTTATGCAAAATCTTTGTTTAAAAAAAAATGCCATTACCTATTTGTAGTCATTTCTGTCCATCTGCTAACAAAATATCATATTCATTCAACCTTTATTTAAACATATACTGTAAGTCACACTGAGCCTCTCAATTGATTTTAATGAAACTTCCAGGAAATATTAATTAAATGTACCTCTACAGCTGATTGCATTTTGGAGCAACATAATTAAAGAGAACCACCACAGCTGACTGATCTTAGACAACACAACATTAGCTATAAGTACTGTAAATACATTAAACTTTTATTGGGCTAAAATTCGATGCGGTGGTAACTGAGCTTGTTATCAGCATATTTCTGAGCATTACATCTGGTAATATCATTTGAGATTATGCATGTTATTTTCATTGCTTGACTAAAACCAGTACAACTCCCATCATTTCGCTACAAAAATCATCTTATTCTAAAAGTTTGGAAATGAAAGGCAGTAGGCGGTGTGTTTCTTCAAGAAATATTTATCTTTAATACCCTATATATATATATATATATGTTTATTTTCTAAATCATGTAAAAACTAATACATATTTTGTAAACCCAACCCCATCTTCTTAGCAGTGTTGTATATAAATATATGTGAATAATATAGATGCTTTCAGGGAACCAAAGTGCTCTTTGAGTAATAATTACTTCGTATCCTCCAACCTGCAAGTTTGAACAAAAACAAGTCTTATAACGGACAAGAAAATCATTAGTAGAGAAGTAAAGAGAAAATGTTCTATAGACTTTTTTTCTGGGAAGTGACTGATTGTTTTTTCACTAAAAAACCATAAAGAATGAATAAAGAAAAACAAGCCTTTAGTTGAGCTAACCAAGCAGTAAACCTGCACAAAGGCTGAAGATTGTGAGAACAAGTTGCTGTGCTTTACAGAAACACTGGCTGAGAGTCACCGATACGAGGGACAATACACCTTTCAAATATTTGGTCTTGTGGCGGGAATATTTTTTGTGAAGGAGGTAGCACGAGAGAAAAATAAGCAGCCTGACATTACATAAACAAATCAAAGTTTCAGTCCTGAAGACACGGCTGCTCCAGCTGGAGCCAGGTAGTGTGGCGGGAATATTTTTTGTGAAGGAGGTAGCACGAGAGAAAAATAAGCAGCCTGACATTACATAAACAAATCAAAGTTTCAGTCCTGAAGACACGGCTGCTCCAGCTGGAGCCAGGTAGTGTGGGAATGCTGCGTTCGCTGTCGGTGCGCCGGCTGCTTCCTGCTCAGCCGGCGACAGTCCAGCGCGGTGAGCTCGCTCCCGAAGCCGACTGCTGCGTGGGACGCCTCGCTGGTTCAGGTAGCCCTGCTGACAGAAGAGCGGCGGCTTACGGTGTGTGAGCGCTGAGTGGAAACAGGATTCTGAAAGAGATCGAAACGGAAACAAACATGACTCAGACACATACCAGTGATGAAACAGAAATTAAACAAGTTCACACTGCGCGACACGGTGGAGCGGTTTGTAAAGCATCTTAGTGAGCAGGTCACTGGATCAAATCCTGGCCAGGCTCCATTCTGTGTGGAGTTTGCATGTTTGCATGTTTGCATGTTCGCATGTTTGCATGTTCTCTCCGTGTACTGTGGTTTCCTCCCACAGATCAAAAACATGCACGTTAGACTGATTGGTAACTCTAATTATCCCTAAGTGAGAGTGAGAGAGTGAATGGTTGTTTGTCTCGTTTGTCTCTATGTGTCCCTGTCCTGTGATGGACTGGAGACCTGTCCTGGGAGTACCCCGCCCCCCGCACAGAGACTTTGGACACCAGTGACCCGAAAAGGAAGAAGCAGGTAAAAGATAATGGATTGTTGATTATCTGTGGTGACCATCTGGAATAGTCTTTTATTATTGTATTTATGTAAAGACCCATATTTTTCAGAATGCTTCTTGCTTGTTAATAGGTTTAAAATTTATTTGGTTATATTTGGCTGTTTTGGTCATTTTGCGCCACCTCTCACTGAAATAACATTTATTGTTTTCTGATACCTGAGCCCAGCCTGTAAAAAAGGCACCACAGATAGGCCTGTCACAATAAACAATAAATCAATTAGTTGCATGATAAGTTAAAATTATCAACCTCATTTTCATTTATCAGCTTTAACGTTTCTTTGTCTCTCTTTCTACTGAAGACACTGGATGACAAAAGGTTCAACTCCGGTGCTCTTCACTGACCCCTCCCTTTCTCGTTTCTCTTTAAAATCCATTTTAATGATCCAGAATCAAGTTTTTGGATGATTAAAAGCAGCTAAGCGGAGAAGCTAAGCTACGAGCTAAACTAATAGGCCGACCTCGGGAAAAAACCTTTGTCTTGTCGAAGCTCCAAAATTCACGGTTGAAACCCGTGCCGTCGTGTAAAAAGTCGTTTTTCTCTGCAAAAAGACGCTGAGAACTTGTTTACTGATTTTTTAATTAAAATCTTTGTGTGAAAAATGCTATGCTAAAGAGCTCAAACCACCGAGCATCCACCATTTTGAGAAGCGAAGAGAGACTGCAAAGGGGCCTCCCTCCCATTTTTCTTAGAGACACGCTGTTCACTCACTCACTATCCATCCCTCGGTTCAAACAGTCTTGTGCTGCCATCCGGTGGTCAAAAAAGGTACTACACACAAAAATTTACCAACATTTCTTCTTAAATTTGACAATAATTACTCATTATTGTCAAATTTTAAACAATATTATTACAATATTATTATTATAACAATAATATTATTATAATATTATTTTTTAAATCAAATATATTGAAATTCTGGGACCTTGTATTGTACAGTTTTAAATGTTACATGTTTAAAGCCCAACACCCACCATGTTTTCAAATTGCATCGCCATTAATATTTATTAGTTTATTTAAAAATAATACAGGAGCGTTTACTTATATTGTGGAGAAATAACACTAAATGTGTTATTTCATGATTTATAGCAGATTTTAGCATGCAGCTCCGGGAAAATCTGCCCCTCTCCATATATGGGCATTCACAAGGGCATTCACGTCACCAAAGTGACGCCTTGGAGTTACAGGCGAGCGAGGAAAAGAAAAAGGAAGCATTTTTAAATATTCCCTAAAGCTGCCTGTTGATTAATCCTGCTGTCGCTCACTCATATTCTGAGCGAGCATCCACTTAGACATACTAGTTTAATTCGTTTGATCGCGACAAATTCATTCATTTCCGCATCGACTTTTTATTCTCTCCCCCCGTGACCAGAAAGGCAGCCAGCCGCTCAGCTGAGCTCTGCGCGCGCGCGTGCTTCCCGACCCGTGCTTATGAACGTGCTCCCCGCAACAAGGCAAACGAGAGCAGATACAGTACATACACTCGAGGGAGCAAATTACACCGACACGAGGAACTTCAAAGGTGACCAGCGGAACGAGGAGCCAGAGACGCGCGCGGCTCGCAGCTCGCTCCTCTGGGCAGAATGAATGAGAGCAGCAACAGGTCCGCAGCGGTGTTATAAAATAAATAATAAATAAAATCAGAGCGCTGGTCCATATACACACAAATGCACCAGGAAATATGCAGGAAATATGCAGTTTTAACGCACTCTCTCTCATAAACCTCCATGGAAACTCACTCCTACCTTCTGCCTTCTGGGTGGAGATCGATGTAACAAAAGGCATGACCCTTCGGGACTCTTCGGCCAGGTTTCCGGATTCATTCGGGAGTGTTTTTTTTTTTTTTTTTTTAACCCTCGCCTGGCCCAAATGCAAAAATGAAAATAGACCTAATAATAAATTACAGTAATTGTACAATATGGTGAATTGTTAGTGTCATGGTGGGTGTTGTCCTTTAAGGTCAAAAATCATCAACTTCCACCCAATATACAGAAAATGTTTTGTGGCAGAGAGGGCGGTTATAATTTAAGAGGTGAAGGACATTTTAAAAAACAATGGGCCTCATGCAAGAACATGTTCGTATTTTTATCCTAAATTTCTCTTACTTTTGTTCGTACGAAGCGTTCGTACGAACATGCCACGTCAGATTCAACAAACTCTTCTATCCTCAGGAAAAGTGTGTAAATGAGCTGCGTACGTATGATGAATTCCACCTGTTCTATTCACCTGCGCGTGCACGCGGAGAGGTTATTTACATAATTCCCACCCCTCAAAACACCATATAAGGCTACGTTTCCTGCCTCAGAGGCAAAACGTGTTCGTTCATAAAATGACAGCGAAAAGTAAAAAGAAGAACTCTACCGGTGCGGAGATTGAAGTTCTGCTCTCTGAGGTCAAGAAAAGAAAATCTGTCCTTATTAACAGCGTCACTCATGGGAGTAAATGACCAGCGAAAGCCAAAGAATGTTTGTTTATAATAAATGTGGACCTGAAAATATACACGCGACCTGGTGGCCAACTGGTTAAAGCATTGCACTGCTTATCGAGACCTCGTGGGTTCGAGTCCCACGAGGTATGACTATTTTTTTTTTCCTTCTTTCTTTAGATTATTTATTCATTCCAGATTAAAAAGACTTTATGCTTCATTTCTTGTTGTATTGTAAATAGTTTTCTTGTGTTTTTTAAATCTGGAATGAATTAAAAGGAGAGAAAAAAACGTTGTTCCATGTGGGATTTGAACCCATAAGGTCGGCACTGCGACGCAACGCTTTACTGATTGAGCTATCTGACAGCTATGACTGTGGGAGGAGGAGGTCAAACTAAAGTCTGCGTTACCGAAGTCTGCGTTACAGAGACAAATTAAACTTAAATTAATTCGTAATTTAAGTTGGTTTCAGTTTGAGATCTTCATATTGATATTGTAGTGTTAGAAAACGGCATTGATAACAAATTGATTTTAATTTAAATACTTTAATCCGTTAGTCATTATTACATTTAAAATTATAATTCGACTTCAAACAGAACCTATTGTCAAGACAGGGTATATGCAGAAATTCCAGAGTTGAATTTAATACCTTTTAATACCTTTTTAATACCATCAAAATATTTTTTAATACCATCACGGCACCGAGCTGTAACCGTAGCGGCAACCTGTTGTACTTCAGTTTAGAGCAACTAATTGTAAAGTGATAGATTACTGTCATTTTCTTCCTAAACTTTGGTAGTAAATGTAGTTTTATAACAATTACTGGATACATCAATTTGCTTCTTGCCTCAATAAAAGCACTGACCTACTTGTTATTTAAATCTAACCCAAGAGAAAAAGTTTAATTGTTCCCACACATAACATATCTCTAATGGCAAACAAAAACTGTAAACTTGAAAACAGAACAGTTTAGTTAAAATAATTCAACACTGAACACATGCATAATTCAAAAAGAGAGGTAGAAAAATAATAACTACTGTATTTTTCATCCTGTAAGTTGCAGTTTTTTGCATAATTTACATGCCTTGCAACTTATAGGACGAAGTGACATATTTATAGATTTTTTTCCCCATATTTATAAACCATAACACTGAAATATGACCGTTTCATTCATTCTGACTGAAAAAAAAAAAAAACTTCAAATGTATGGCATGCTGTTGGATCATGTAATAGGAAAACGTGCCTATAATGACAAATTTAAAAAAGTTCAAGACAAAAACAACTGGACTTTATTTATTATACTATTTATTATACTATTATACTATACTTTATTGTTTTTTTATTGCACTTTTTAGAATTCACCATGTCCTGGATGACTGAGAATCTTCACTAGCTATTAATGACTCAATCGGCCTGCCATACTCTCCCCACCTCTCTGCTTGAACCTTCAATCCAGCAGCAAGCTGCACCACGGTGGCGAAATGCAGCTAATTTGACCATTAAAGTGCATTTATTAAGAAAATGACAGACAGAAAAACACCTCTGCTATAATTTCGAGCTAACAAATAATTGTTTAGGTAATTTTCTTGTTAAATGTCGGCGAAACGAGCCGCGCTCCTTTTTCCTGTTTGTCACCGCTGAGCGATCACGGAGCACACAGGCACTGAGGCAGCGACACTTTTTTTTTTTTTAATAAAGCCGATTTAACCATTAAAGGGGACCACAGATGCAAAAATCACTTTTTAATGTTTTTTTTACTCAACTTTGGGTATTAACTTCATAAAAAAACAGTCCTTGTGCCAAAAAAATGCACCCAGTGGTTTATTTACTCTAAGTAGATTTATTTATTTTTGATAAATACACCTGGATTCACACTTCCTGCAGTTATTGACGTCACAGGCCGTAGCCAATCACCTCAAACCTGAGTCCAGCCCCTCACCTAGCAACCCCTGGTTAGGCTCAACCCACTTCTGTATTAAACACATGACTGTTGTTTTTCATGATTTCATCTCATCTTTTGTTTATATGTTCTTAATTTCATGTGTACAGCACTTTGTTGCAGCTGTGTTTTTTTTAAATGGCTTTATAAATAAAGTATAATTGTTATTTTTATGTTTTAGTTCAATTTTTAGTGTATTTGCGATCGCTGCCAACGCGCAGCCGGCAAAAATTAAACGAGCGGACCCCCGGCTTAGGGACCGGTTGCGACGGGACCCTCTTCCGGCGCGATGGAGCGGAGCTTCAACTGTACAGCCTCATTTCAGCCTCGCAGCAGCCTCGCAGCAGCCTCGCAGCAGCGAGGACCTTCTCCTTACAGATTAATTTACGGGAGACACTTGGTAAACTTTGTGTTGTCTTGACTGGAACAGCGATAACTCCCAAAATCTCCGCGTGCAACGAGCGGAGCTGGCGAAAACCGGAAGAGGAACAAGCTAACATTAGCTTCGGATTCGGCAGGTCTCATGCTAAAAGGAGCAGCTCATGGCGGCGCGCTCAGACGGGTTTCGGTAAGTTATCTTAAGCTAACACTAACAGTAAGTCAAATGAGTAATAAAAAAGGAGCTAATTTTAAAACAACAACACATTACAGATACTGGCTGTTACAGAGGGCGTGAACAGATCGTTGAAGGGCGTGGACTTCAAGAAACCGGTCGTTCAAAACGAAAGTTAAAAATGGCAGAATTAAAAAGGGTATAATTGATTATCTAAGAATTATTTTGTGTATTAAAATGAATTAATATTGTCAAGATAGCACACAGAAATAACATAAAAATTTTAAATACCTATACAGTATGTGGTCTCCTTTAAAGTACTTTGAGACACCCCTTTTGCTATAATTTCGAGCTAACAAACAATTGTTTAGGTACATTTCTTGTTAAATGTCGGAGGATAAAGCCGTGATCCTTTCCTGTTTCTTTTTACAGACATGATACCAGCTGTAGGTGCGCGCGCACACTGACTGACGATATGACGTCTTTGTTTTAGCTAAGGTCCTACTTGGAACATAAAATTAGAAAAGATAAATAAATTCACAGACCTTTTTTTAGACGACAGAACAAGAAAAATATAGTTGTGTAGGTTTAAAAAATTAATACCTCGTCAGATGACGTTTATTACTTTTTAATACTTTTTAATGGCCTTAATTTGTGTTAATTTCATTTACTACCTTTTACTACCTTTTACAACCCCGCGGATACCCTGTACTTAAAATTCGTAGATATATCTAAACTTAAACCAACCAACCAAACAATAGTTACTTTCCCTGGTAACTAATTACTTTTATAGGTGAGTAATTCAGTTACTAACTCAGTTACTTTTTGGGAGAAGTAACTAGTAACTATAATTAATTACTTTTTTATTAAGTAACATTCCCAACACTGCATACTATACAGAAATGTTCATTAGCATCTAGTATGAATCTGTGTTTTTCTGTTCTGAGTTGTTCAGTTTCTGATGTAAAAAGCTTTGAGTGTTTTTAGTTTTTTTGTGGATTTGTATCAGCTTATTTTTGGAAACTTGTTAAGTTTACATTTATGTGCTATTTCTGCACAAAATACATTAGTGACTACTGTAACAGCTATGTTTTTAACTGTAAGAATTAAATTAGTATACACCACTCACATGTTTTGGCTTTATTCTTTCAAAAAACAAAGGCGTCCCGTAGATGGCTCTTTCCCCATGAGCCGTCCCCACCAACTTTCAACACAAAGTTACGCCCTTGGGTGGTGGCCTGGGATGGTATCAAATTCCTGGCCTGGATTATGTTATTTTCCACTGCTGACAGAAACTAGTTGTGACTGTTTATGATAAATAAGCAAAATAATAGTTTGAAATTTTGATACAGACCTGAAGGAGCACTTTTTAAATAGGGAAGAGGATGAATAAGGGATCTGGGATAAAGCCCCCAATGTTTCAAGACCCTAAAAACGCCCCTGGCTCGCGTTCATGTCTACTCATCCCTCGAGTCATTAAGTTTCTCCCTGTTCTTACAAGAGTTCACCGGTGTATTCGACCAGCCTCTTCAGCAAGCTGAAGCAGTGAAGCGACTACTCACCCCCACACAAAGTGGACGCTCAGTGACTGCTCGCGCTCTGGAGTTTCTGATCACCGCTGCTCAGACCGCATGGGGAGAGGTCGCCCGCCGAGGTAAGTTTTTTACATTCTCTTTCTAACCGTGTTCGAGACCAGCTGGCGGCCCAGGAGGAGCCGAAAACTCTTGACGAACTAATTCATCTCGCTGCACGATTCGATGGTCAGCTGCTGCAAGAGAGAGGAAGGTGGGAGAGAAACTCCAAAAGTTCTGTTCTGTCACTTTCAGGTTTCGACTGGCCCCCTCCTCTTTTTCTTCTTCTTCTTCTAGTGGAGTTTTTTTGGCGGTTGGCAAACAACTTAATGGTGCATTACCGCCACCAACTGGTAAGGAGTGTGGACCACATGACAAAAAAAAACTTTTCAAAGTCAAAGTCAACTTTATTGTCAGAACTGCAATATGTACAGGACATACACAGTCCCTCGGTTTTCCTTTTATATCCTATTATACAATCTACACTGTTTAAAAAAAAAAAATACAGCCTGATAGCCTCTACCTGATTCTTTCTGTAAATCTATCCAATTTCATTTTCATTCTACCAAGATTCCTAATCAACTTATTTCTTTGAACCCGATATCTCTTACAACGTAAAATAATGTGTTCCATCTAAAAAAGCTAAGTCTGGTCCTCTGGACATTCAAAAAATAAAACAAAACAAAGCAAAAAAAATGTAGATGTTTCGTCTTTCATCCGAAAGACTTCCTCAGTCTAAGGGCCAGTTTACACGGCGCGTATTTTGAGTGTAACCGCTACTTTCTCTTTGCGACTTTGCTTATCGCCTACACGACGCTGCTGGCCCCCCTCGATGACACCGATACTTTTCTGACCCTGCTCTCAAGGTGGAAGTTTTTCGCTGACCCCCCGCTGATAATGTAAACATCTCCCGTGGAGCTTTTGTGTCAACCACATGCGCGCAGCCCGCACGCGCGGACAGTCTGACATTTCACGTGTCACGTTGCAAAATATAACAGTTTAACAATAATAAACAGTATTTATGTTGGCGTGGGAGATGTAAATTTATCTGAACTACAGTATCTATCTGGACTCGTTACATTTTTTAAACAGTGCGTAACGTGCTGTGAAAATGAAGACACCAGGTTTATTTTTTATTTATTTATTTATTCAGCACCACAAACTTTACGTAACACAAACACTGAGAATTAAACTGAACACACTATTAAAACACGTGAACCGAACTGTAACTATGTTAATGAACTGGACTCGTGCTGTGTGTTCATCTGGACCCATCAGAACCGCGCCGAACCGTCTGCCTGCTGGAGCGACAGCTTCTCCACCTGGCAGAAATAAATAAATAAATAAATAAAAACTCAGTTGTTGTGTGATCAAAGTAAACACAAGCAAACATTATATTAAGAACGTTGATTTACCTGCTGTAAGTCAGCTGTTTATCACGCTGGAAAGTCCGGTTCTGGTCCACAGTCCACTCAGCG